>QEYB01001391.1:0-30161 GCA_017562135.1 Dipylidium caninum | reverse complement strand
ACGGAGGAGCGCGCGTTGCTACCCACGTACCTGCGTGTCGTTCGCGTTACATTTGTTGTCATCTCGACTGGTCACTGGTGGACTGTGGTAAGCCATGTCTGTCGTGGCAAAGGAGCAAGGGCCTGGGAAAGGAGGCCGCCAAAAACACCAGGAAGTTGTTGCGCGATAAACATACAGGCATCCACTAAGCCGCCATCGACGTCTAGCACGTCGTGCGGGTGAAGGCGTATCCCGCCTCATTACGAGAGACGCGTCGGCTCGGTGCTCAAAGTTTCCTCTGAGAAACGTGATCCGCGATGCCCGTACGTACACCGGACACGCAAAAACGCCAAGACATGACTTGCCAGACGTGGTTATGCCCTCAACGTCAGGCCACCCTCTACGATTCGGCGGCGGAAGATGCCTGTGACCCTGTAACGGGTGGCAGCACAACGACAGGGCAATGGCGAGGTTGGAAGATTTACGTGAACGCCAACGGCCCTCTTAAGGGCCAAATGTGACTTCTCTAACTCCAGATTGTTGCAGTCAACACAATAGCCGATAGATGCAGTGCTATGGGTGAGTGGATGGAGAGCGAGGCGAGCGAGGCAGCGAAGAAAGGGCCAGCGTGCAAGCTGGAGGTGCAGGGTTGAGCAGGGTGGGTAGTAGGTACGTAGAGTAGGGGTACAGCACGGTCTGCTGCCTCTTTTCATTTCCCCACTTGTGTCAATGCCTGAGCGTGCCTCTGTTGTCCCCTCTTCATCTTCATCTTCTCTTCCCCTCCCTCAGTCTCAACGAGGCGCCCTACTCTTTACTTCATTCAAACCATCCACCTATCCAACCCAACTCTGCGTTCCCCCTTGTACCACTGGCTCCCCACCTGCGTGCATCCTTTTCTCCACACACATTGAGGGACAACGATGATGAGAGCGAATGAGAATGAAATAGAGGGTTCATGTGCATTACGTGTGCGTGTGCGCGTCCCACTTCTGTTGTATATGTTGGAGCCGGACTTTGACTGCAATATTGCCTACCGCCCAGCAGAGCATGATTCCATCGTTTGGACGGGAGTTGGGAAGAAGCGGAGAGCAGAGAGAGCAGATGCGAGTTTTGTGCCAACGCCAAGCGGGTGTGTTACGACGAGATAAATGCTTCAAGCCAATCGACTTTGTAGTCGTGTACTACACTGCATTCACTGGAATTACACTGCCATTACACTGGTTGTAGTTCAAGCACCCATCATCCACCGCGGTGGGAGGATGTTCCCACGCTCCGTGTAGCGGCCTCCTTTGTGTCCTCCGCTTACTTTGCCAAGGCGTACCACGAACTTGTAGTCGAGACGTTAACCGACTTGTCGAGTGATGGCGCACCATGACCAATGAGAGGAGCCAGAAACACGCTCTGCCTCTGCATTGGTGAAATCTGCGGACCGTGGGGAACGGAGATTTGTCAGGCGCAGGTCGGTGCACGCGAATCAAAGTGAACGAGGAGGAGTGGTGGCCATCCGTGCTATGGTATTAGGTTGGTCCTTCAAGCTGCACTGCTGCCCTATCGCCTCTCGCTTGTACGAACGAATACGACTAGGAACTACGACTTGCGACATGGCTCCCAAAGTGGTTGTCAGCAAAAGTGCAAGAGGCCGTCGAAGTGAACGGCTTGCCGAAGACAGATCAAACAAAGAAAGAAGGAAGGAGACTACGCTATTCTACAATATCAAGGTGTGACGCCAGTGCACCCCGATACGCATCTCGAGAAGGCATGTCTGATATGAACTCTTTTTCGATGAACGACATCTTCCAGCGTATCGCCGCTGATTTCGTCGTCTTGGCGCACTACAACAAGAAATCGACTATCACTAGCAGAGAGATCCAGAGCTGTGCGCCTCCGTATGCCGGGTGAGCTGCCAGCATGCCGGTGTCAGAGGGCACCAGGCTGTACCAAGTACACGCTCGAAATAGAGCGTGAGCGGAGTAAGTTTGTGGTGTTGGTGGATGGCTGGCTGCTGGCTGGCTCTCGCTGGCTGGGTCACCCGCTCCATATCCACTTGGACCCACCTTACTCGTCCCAAACCTGAGATGTCGAAGAGAAATGAACGCGTCCCACGGCCCTCTTGAGGGCCACCTTGCACTGCCCAACCTGTGATTGTTGCTGTCCGATGATCGCTTTACATCACATTGCTTTTTTGCCTTCTCACCCTCCTTTACTCGCTCCTCGGCTCTCTCGCTCGCGCGCTAAGTCTCTCCGCCTGTTCTTGGCGTTGATGACGAACTATTTGGATGGCAGCGGGAAATTCCTTAGTCTACTATTCTTACCTTGTTTGGGTAGGTAGAAGGCGGCGGGCGGCGGGTCGAGCAGAAGGAAAAGGAAGGAGGAGAGAGGAGGAGGAAAGAACGAAAAAAACGAAAAAAAGAAGAGAAAGGTAGCAGTGCCGTTAGTGTTTGTGTGCTCATTTGTCCAGTTCCAGGGTTAGGCTGCATGAACAGAGAAAGATGGAAGGGCGGGCTGTCGAGAGTTGGGTGGGATTAGACAAGGCATCCCTTTCAATCTCTCGTCCGCCTTTCCCCTCGGTTGCTGCCCTTATCTGCTCTCGCTTGACAAACTCCATCTGTCTACTAAGTGCGTTGGAAGCTCATACTACGTGTTGAACCCAGTATAGGAATGTGTAAGCGCCAACGCAATGCAACACAGTCGCAGTAACCCCACTGTGACGGCATTCAATTGCCGCCGACACGACAGTGTGAGAGAGAAATGTGTTAACGAAATAGGCGCAGGCTATCCCGCGAGCATGAGGCGAGAGGAAGGTGCGTCGAAGCAGAACAATGAGGAATGTGCATCAGTGTGAAGATGGGCCTATATGGGAGGGTATGTAGCGTTGATGAAGTGACCAGGAGATCACGTTTAGCGCCGTGCGAGGGCTGCCGTGAATTGACTGAAAGAATGACTGAAGAGACAAGGAGCAAGTCACGAGCTAAGCGAAGACGAGGTCGCGCGGTCGGCCTTTCAATTTCCCGTGGGCGGGCATCGCTATTGCGCCGTGGAAACTTACGCGAACTTCGTGGTGCGAGCACCCAGTCTACTCTGGCTGCTTACTCGAGTACCTGCTGCCGGTGCTCGTGCGGGCAACGCGCCAGCGTGACAACAGAAGACACGTATCATTCCGCGTTCACCTGCCAGTCCATCCCAACGACGAGGAAGTTGAACAAGCTGTTAGGCGGACTTGACAATCGCCCAAGGCGTTGTGCTGCCCCAACATACAGCTGTGCTCCTCCCAAAGAAACGGAGAAGCCTGGTACAGCAAGTGATAGTGCCGTTCGCGCTGCATGCTCCGCTCGCTTGCCGTTCTGCTGCCTTAGTGAGGACATGAATATCTGTATTCCGAGCATGAAGAACTTATAACGGCCCTTTTAAGCCACCGGAAGAATATGTTGCTAATTCAACGTTACCGAGTGATAGAGATGAGGATAGGGCGTGTTTGACAGGTTGACGGGCTCGTAAGGCTGGGGTGGGGTGGGGTGGGTGGCAAGATTTTGCGCAGTCCGTGTGAGTATGTAGGTGCTGTCTGCCAATCTCCGTTGCCAAAAGGCCCGGCGGCCTGCAGCTAGCAGGTGAGCAGGGAAATGAGCGGTAGAGTTGTGGATGTGCATTAACGCCTCGAACCGACCCACCCGACCCGATCGGCGGGCTGGCGGGCTGGCTGAGGCTGTGGTGGAACTGACTGGACTGACTGGACTGACTGCGACTGGACTGACTGGACTGTTTCGCCACGTCCGAGGTTAGGGTAAGCTCTGGATGTTTGGGTTGGATCGGCCATGCCTTCGTTCGGTGCTTCACAAAATGTGTTCCCCACTTGACGCAATTCATCGCGGGCGGATACACAGGCCCGTATTATTAAACTGCTACTCGGCTGGTTGAGGAGTCGATGTCGTAAAGCACCTCATGGCACACTATTAAAGGATGGCGATGACGACGCATGATAGAGAACACCGCCACATAACGATTAATGACTGCAGCAAATTTAACCCTTCTCACAGTATGCAGTTGTGCCATATCCTCTCTTATATTACAACAATCAAAATTCTTCTTAGAACAATATAAAAATACAATAGACAACGTACATGCGACGAACATAAATCGTGTATTAACTGTAAAAATGAATATTCATCATATTAGGCGCATCGACTTACATTATCGAATTATATTTCGCCTAACATAATGAAGTTTGCAAAATTCGGCTTGTTCATTTGTCTTACTCACATTGTACTCGCGTTCATATTTTTGTAAATATTAAAATAACATCATTCATATGAGCAGCCAATTGGTGGAGAGAAGGAATTAGTGAATAGAGATATTTTTAGTTTGCGTCCAGCGCGTTTGTGATTGGATGAGCAAAAACTGATGCGGCTGGGAGTCTGTAAAAGGGTCGACCTGCTTGGGCGCCCAGTGTGGACAGGAGGACCGCGGTTTGCTACCCAGGTTACCCTGGTGTCGTTCGCGTAATTTGTTTGTCATCTCGACTGGTCGCACTGGTGGACTGTGGTGAGCCATGTCTGTGGGGTCGTGGCAAAGGAGGCCAAGCCTGGGGAAAAGGAAGGCGCCAAAAAAACACAGTAAGGTGTTGCGCGATAACATACAGGGCATCACTAAGCCGGCCATTCGACGTCTAGCACGTCGTGGGCGGGGTGAAGCGTATCTCCGGCCTCATATACGAGAGACGCGCGGCGTGCTCAAGTTTTCCTCGAGAACGTGATCCGCGATGCCGTAACGTACACGGAGCACGCAAAACGCAAGACAGTGACGCCATGGACGTGGTGTATCCCTCAAACGTCAGGGCCGCACCCTCTACGGCTTCGGCGGCTGAAGATGCCTGTGACGCCTGTAACGGTGGCAGCGACAACGACAGTGCAGTGGCTATGTTGAAGATTTTACGTGAACGCTCCAACGGCCCTCTTAAGGGCCAAATGTGACTTCTCTAACTCCAGATTGTTGCAGTCAACACAAATAGCGCGATAAGAGTGGCAGTGGCAGTGGGGTGGAGTGGATTGGAGAGGCGAGGCGAGGCGAAGGGAAAGGGGCCAGGCTGTGCAAGGCGGGGAGGTGCAGGGTGAGCAGGGGTGGGTAGGTAGGTTAGGTAGGTGAGGGGTGACAGCACGGTCTTCGTGCCCTCTTCATTTCCGCCACTTGTGTCAATGGCCTGAGCGTGCCTCTGTTTGTCCCTCTTCATCTTCATCTTCTCTTCCCCTCCCTCAGGTCTCAACGAGGCGGCCTTCTACTCTTTACTTCAATTCAACCATCCACCTATCCACCCTAACCTCTGCGTGCCCCCTTGTACCACTGGCTCCCCACCTTGCGTGCATTCCTTTTCTCCACACACATTTGAGGACAAGACCGATGGTGAGAGCGAATGAGAATGAAATAGAGGGTCCGTGTGCATGTACGTGTGCGTGTGCGCGTCCCACTTCTGTGTGTATATGTGTGGAGGCCGACATTGACTGCAATATTGGCCTACCGCCAGTCAGAGCATTGATTGCCATCGTGTTGGGACGGTGGGAGTTGGGAAGAAGGGGAGGAGAGGAGAGCAGATGTCGAGATGTCTTGTGCCAACGCCAAGCGTTGGGTAGTGTTAGACGAGAGTAAATGCTTCAAGCCAACTCGACTTTGTAGGTGCTGTACTACACTGCATGTCACTGGATTACACTGCATTACACTGGAGTGTCAAGCACCCATCATCCACCCGTCGGTGGAGGATGTTCCCACGGTCCGTGTAGCGGCCTCCTTTGTGTCCTCCGCTTACTTTGCCAAGGCGTCCACCACGAAGGCTTGTCGAGACGTTAACCGACTTGTCGAGTGATGGCGGCACCGATGGACCAATGAAGGAGGAGCAGAAACACGCTCTGCCTCCTGTCATTGGTGAATATCTGCGGAACCGATGGGGAAACGGAGATTTGTCAGCGCAGAGTCGGGTGCACGCGGAATAAAGGAGACGGAGGGAGGAGGGTGGCGCATCGTGCTAGTGGTATTTAGGTTGGGCTGCCTTCAGCTGCACTGTGCCCTATCGCGCTCTCGCTGTTACGACGAATACGACTAGGACTACGACTGCGACATGGCTCCCAAAGTGGTGTCAGGCAAAGCTGCCAAGAAGCGCGTCGAAGGTGAAGGTGCCGAAGACAGACAAAGCAAAGAAGAGGAGGAGCAAGGAGAGTTACGCTATCTACATATACAAGGTGTTACGCCAAGGTGCACCCCGATACGGGCATCTCCTCGAAGGCCATGTCGATTATGAACTCTTTCGTGAAACGACATCTTCGAGCGTATCGCCGCTGAGTCGAGTCGTCTGGCGCACTACAACAAGAAATCGACTATCACTAGCAGAGAGATCCAGACGGCTGTGCGCCTCCTGTTTGCAGGGTGAGTTGGCCAAGCATGCGGTGTCAGAGGGCACCAAGGCTGTGACCAAGTACACCGGCTCGAAATAGAGCTGAGCGGAGTAAGTTTGTGGTGGTTGGGTGGATGGCTGGCTGGCTGGCTGGCTCTCTGGCTGGCTGGGTCACCCGCTCCAATGCCACTTGGACCCACCTACTCCGTCCTCACCTGAGATGTCGAAGATAAATGAACGCGTCCCACGGCCCTCTTGAGGGCCACCTGCACTGCCCAAACCTGTGATTGTTTGCTGTCGCGATGATCGCTTACATCACCATGCTTTTTGTGCCTTTTCTCACCCTCCTTTACTCGCTCCCTGCTCTCTCGCTCGCGCGCTAAGTCTCTCCGCCTGTCTGGCTTGATTGACAGAACATAGTTTGGGGTATGGGGCAGCGGGAAATTCCTTAGTCTACTATTCGTTACCGTGTGTCTGGGTAGCGTAGGAAGGCGGGGCGGGGCGGGGCGGGTCGAAGCAAGAAGGGAAGGAAGGGAAGGAGGGAGGGAGGGAAAGAACGAAAAAAACGAAAAAAAGAGAGAGAAGGTAAGGCAGTGGCGTTAGTTTGTGTGCTGTCATTTGTCCAGTCCCAGGGTTAGCTGCATGAACAAGAGAGAGATGGAAGGGGGCGGGCTGTCGGAAGAGTTGTGGGGATAGCAAGCATCCCTTTCAATCTCTCTGTCCGCCTTCCCCTCGGTTGCTGCCCTTATCTGCTCTCGCTTGACAAACTCCATCTTCTACTAAGTGCGTGTGAAGCTCTAGCTACGTGTTGCAACCCAGGTAGGAGATGTGGAAGCGGCAACGGCAATGGCAACAGCAGTCGCAGTAACCCCACTGTGACGGCATTGCAAATTGTCCGCGACACGACAGTGTGGAGAAGAGAGAAGTGGTGTTGACGAATAGGCGGCAGGCTTATGCCGCGCGAGCCAATGAGGCGAGAGGAGGAGGTGCGTCGAAGCGGAGCCAATGAGGAATGTGCATCAGTGTGAAGATGGGTGCCTATATGGGAGGGGATGGTGAGCGTGGATGAAGCTGACAGAGATCACCGTTTAGCTGCGTGGCGAGGGCTGGTGAATTGACTGAAAGAATGAGCGGAAGAGGCAAGGGAGGCAAGTCACGAGCTAAGGCGAAGACGAGGTCGGCGCGTGCGGGCCTGCAATTTCCCGTGGGGCGGGTGCATCGGCTATTGCGCCGTGGAAACTACGCGGAACGGGTGGGTGCCGGAGCACCAGTCTACTTGGCTGCTGTACTCGAGTACCTGGCTGCCGAAGTGCTCGAGTTGGCGGGCAACGCGGCGCGTGACAACAAGAAGACACGTATCATTCCGCGTCACCTGCAGTTGGCCATCCGCAACGACGAGGAGTTGAACAAGCTGTTAGGCGGTGTGACAATCGCCCAAGGCGGTGTGCTGCCCAACATACAGGCGGTGCTCCTGCCCAAGAAGACGGAGAAGCCGGTAGCCAGCAAGGAGTAGTGGGGCCGTTCGCCTGCTTGCTCGCTCGCTTGCCCGTCTGCTGGCCTTAGTGAGGGGACGATGAAGTAGTCGGTAGGCGAGCATGAATGTGAACGTGATAACGGCCCTTTTTAAGGGCCACCGGAAGAATGATTGTTGGCTAATTCAACGTGTGACCGAGTGATAGAGATGGAGGAAGGGCGTGTGTTGACAGTTGGACGGGCTCGGGTAGGCTGGGGTGGGGTGGGGTGGGGTGGGGTGGGGCAAGATTTTGCGCAGGTGCGTGTGAGTAGTGTAGGTGCTGTCTGCAATCTCCCGTGCAAAAGGCCCGGCGCCTGAGTGAGCAGGTGAGCAGGGAAATGAGCGGAGGAGTTGGTGGATGTGCATTAACGCCTCGAACCGACCCGACCCGACCCGACTCGGCGGGGCTGGGCTGGGCTGGCTGGGCTGGGCTGGACTGACTGGACTGGACTGGACTGGACTGGACTGGACTGGACTCTGGTTGCGGCCACGTCCGAGGTTAGGGGTAAGGCTTGGGATGTGGTTGGGGTTGGGATCGGGGCCCATTGCCTTCGTTCGGGGCTCTCACAAATGGTGTTCCCCACTTGACGCAATTCATCGCGGGGCGGATACACGAGGCCGTACTTATTAACTGCTGACTCGGCTTGGTGAAGGAGGTCGTGTCGAAGCACCTCATGGGCACACGATTAAAGGATGGCGATGACGACGCATGATAGAGAACGACCGCCACATAACGATTTAATGACTGCAGGCAAATTACCTTCTCGACAGTATGCAGTTGTGCCATATCCTCCTCCTTATTTACTCACAATCAAAATTTCTTCTTAGACGAATATAAAATACAATAGACAACGTAACATTGCGACGAACATAGAATCGTGTATTAACTGTAAAAGTGGAGATATTCATCAATTAGGCGCATCGGACTTACATGTGATCGAATTAATGATTTCGGCTTAACATAATGAAGGTTGCAAAATTCGGGCTTGTCATTTTCTACTCACATTGTACTCGCGTTTCATAATTTTGTGGTAAATATTAAAATAACATCATCACATATAGAGCAGCATTGGTGTGGAAGAGAAGGAATTAGTGAATAGAGGATATTTGTTAGTTTGCGTCCAAGCGCGTTTGTGATTGGATGAGGCAAAAACTGGATGCGCTGGGAGTCGTGTAAAAGGGTCGACTTGCGTGGGCGCTGCCAGTGTGGACAGGAGGGAGCGCGCGGTTGCTACCCAGCGTTACCTGGTGTCGTTCGCGTACATTTGTTGTCATCTCGACTGGTCGACTGGTGGACTGTGGTGAGCCATGTCTGGTCGTGGCAAAGGAGGCAAGGGCCTGGGGAAAGGAGGCGCCAAAAGACACAGGAAGGTGTTGCGCGATAACATACAGGGCATCACTAAGCCGGCCATTCGACGTCTAGCACGTCGTGGCGGGGTGAAGCGTATCTCCGGCCTCATATACGAGGAGACGCGCGGCGTGCTCAAGGTTTTCCTCGAGAACGTGATCCGCGATGCCGTAACGTACACGGAGCACGCAAAACGCAAGAGGTCACGGATACTCAAACCGCGTTTCTGTCGCCACAAATTTTGTCGGCTACATTCTCAGCTGCCTGAACCTATGGAGATCCAAACGGGCTGTGAAGAGTCTACGGAGACACGGAGATTACAAAATGGGGACTTAGTCGCCTTATCCCTCTACATGGATTGACGAGGGAGAGGGTTCTGTTTCTCTTCTCGCGAATTGCTCAGAACATTGCCTTGTCAAAACGCGACTCTGTTTCTGGCGACAGCGAAAAGACGGAGCTCTTAAAATGAATCTACTTCCACTTCGACGAAGTTCTTTTCCGATCACGTGGTTAGTGCCACCGCCAGTTTTCCTCCAACGTTCACCAACTCGGTGGTCGAATTAGGCGTGTCGCGGACGCCTCTTTGTGTGCAGACTCAAAGTTGTGTTCGACGTCAATTTGGAGGGCGCAAACGGAAAAAGGCCTAAGTCGATTAGCCAATAATATGAGTGCATCAGGTTGTAGAGCACATCGTCTTCCCTCGTTCTTCCACGACTGTTTTTACCTTCACGGCTGCCATCCATGTGATTCGGGCACCCTTCTGCTCCTACTTTTATCCCTTTTCCTTCTTCTCCTCATCGTCTCTGCCCCCTTTGTCCTCCACCTCTTTCCACCCCTCTCAACACTGCGCAAATAAGGTGTCGAGGTGAAAAGTCTTTTTATGGGAAGGGTACAGCTTTGAGCACATCCTGCGTGGACGACTTTTTCGCATGCTTTATTTCTAGCGTGAATAGAGATCTACCGAAAAGTATAAACGGTAAAGTCACAATTTTATCTTATTCTTTACTACTTTTCTCACAATCCTTAAATCTGAAAGGATGATGTCGCCGTCAGAGCCTTCTTCGCTCCTATGTGATGAGGGAGGTTGCAGCCAGCCCGTTGTCAGCCTGTCGTTGTCGACTGGCCTTGACTAAGAAGACGACATAAGCCTTGAGAGTGTTTCTTTACAACATAAAAACGTACAGCTTTGCAGCCAAAAAGTTTTATGCAATTGAAGACGACCAGAAGGAGGCGCTTCGATAGAAAGGGGAGAGTGAATATGAAATAGTGCCTTCAACGTTATTTAATCTACATCTGCGTCATCTGTCCCATCCACACCTTGCTCACTCCAATCTCCCCACCTTCTTCTATGGTGAGCGCCCAATTTCATTTCACCTCCTCTGCTTAGTCTAACATGCGAACTCAGTTTTCGACCAACTGAATACTGAAACATCTCATTCGCCAATAAGTTTGTCGGTAATCTCGACATTCTCAAATGTTCTCCAATTCGCTCACCGAAGCACATGCCACCATAAAGTGATTTATATCCTCCTTCAGCCACCGAAGTAGAGGGAGAAAGCCTTTGGCATAAGGGCGACAGACATATCTTGAAAATAAAGGGTAGTCAAATAGACGGCAACGGTTAATTTGTGGAGACAAGGAGACAAACCACAATCACCGAACAAATGCAGCTACGAAGGTGTGGGGCTCTTCGTCCGGCACCCCATTCCATCCATAAGCTACTTACGGGCAGGTAACTGAACTTGTTCGCCTCCAGTCGTGAAAAGAATTCAAGCCGAGGGGGCACTTACACTGTGAATACTTTCATACCAAGTGTTCTCCCGAAACGAAATCGTGCCAGCGATAAGGGACGGAGCCGTCGTGAGAAATGAGCAGTGCGATGTGCTGCTCTTTTCGTTTACTAATGAACGCCCAGAACACGACACCATCTCGTCCGATTGCGGACAGAGTTGAGAATAAAAGGTGAGTGGAGCTGATAATGGGAGGTGCGAAGTATGAAAAGGTAATTTTTGGCTGAAATAAAGGAGAGCAGGCCCACAGAAATCAACATCTTGGCGAAGAACTTCGAAAAAAACGAATCCAGATAGATGTTTGGCTTTCACCCTAAGAGTTTAAATGTTACAGCAAACAGAACTGCGACTACCGATATGCAAGTCGAGTTAATAGAAGGTCCACGGAAGAATCGCCTCCTCAGCATTGAATGAGTCAATCGTCAATATATGCTGCTTTCCACTGACCGTGAAACAGAGGATGAGGGGTAAAATAACAAATCTTCCACATCCTCGGAAATCCTGCGCACGGCACGATTGATCCTTCGACAGAAGCGATGCCGTCCATCTAAAATCACCAAGTCTTGCCTCAGATCGCCTTCTTGTTTGTCATGACGTCTAATTTCTCGATTTACTGGCTACTACTGTTCGACTTCCACTTCTGTTCCGTGGAGTCCAGGAGCATGTTCCATTGCATCTTACGGGTATCCAACTCGACCTGTTTCGCAGAAGACGAATTCCTTTCCTTTGGCATTGGAGTGGCCAATTCTCACATAAGAAGTTATGGCAACCTTAAGAGGCTTTATAGTGTTAGTCCCAATCCGGTACCTCCTTCTGTTCCTCAATCTCGTGGAGATCATTAACTCAATTTTCTTCCAACGACTTTCTCCGCCTTTTCTCGCACTTCTTCACTCGACTGTACGTTAGGCGCCTTTGGGGTATTTCAAATGTATCCCGCTCTCTATCAACCGCGAGGCCCCAAAAGCGTCAGCGAATTGAGATATAAATATGTTAGCGGTAATTGCGGGCACACAGGACCCGATTTTCCATTCAGCTAAACATAATTTTGCCATCGCCTAATACCGCCTTTACTTAGCATAATTTCTCTCAACCCCGTCCTCCCTCTACCTCTCGTCCCATCCTCTTCAACCTTACTCGGTCATGACCGTTTGCTTTCATTTTCCTGCTCCTTTTCCATTCCCTGTTTCCCTTCTTTGACTTGTGAATTTCAGGGCAGACACCAAACTAGCATGTATGGCAGTGAGAAGGCGAAGAAGGTAACAAATGCTAGAAATTAGGCTCAGGCTACGTATATTACACTTACTGTATGTCCTTATTCAAATAACTCTAGGGGAGGGAATGGGGATTTAGCACCCTAAACTACTAAACCAACAGACGTGGCGTGGATTAGAGTTACGCATTTAGCTATGTTATCAAGTGATTTTCTTCGTTTTCTCACTGCCTCCGTCTCATACTCCGCTTCCGTCTGCGTCGCTCGACACTCAGCAAAACAAGTGCAAAAGGAGCGAGGTGGTATGCTTCTACAATGCAGGCAATAAGAGGCTAATAGTCGCGAGGATGAGAGAGGAAGGGAGAGACGGCAAGAGAAGGGGCGAGGGTGGAAGGAGGAGAATAAAGTGCGATTTAGCTGTGACTCAATTTGCAAGGGGCAGTCTTTCTGTCGCAGATACAATTCGAGTATTACCGTATCACAACACTCCCCATGACCACTTTAAGCGGCGAAGTTAACAATAATTAAGGCAACTGTTGCAGTAGCTTATAGACCAGCACATGAGGTGTGAGATGTGTGGTGGGCGGAAGCGCTATCGAAATGTGAAACTGGTTATTGGGGGTCGTAGTAGTCGTCCGCTGCTTTCTCTTCGGGCAATCGTGGAGCCTCCAACAAGATAATCGTAGACTGTTGTTGTTCTCATTGTGACTGTTGTGGTTGTTGTGACTCCTCCTTCTTGCTCGATTCTCGATGGGACATGTGAGTCAATGAAGAGCGGGCTCGTGAACGAGCTGAAGAATAACAGAACACACACTCCTATACCGACGGGCGGGTAGGAGGAAGGATTCGCCATGATCGAGTTCGCAGAAGCCATTTCATATCATCATCAAATGTTTCAAATGGATCCAAGTTAAGGCCTTCGCCACGGAGTAAGGAGGAAGATGAAGCAGTGGGTGGAAGGAAGTGAGAAAACTAAGAAAAGCATTTGATGTCACTATCAAATCTCGTTACAGTACATGACGTCGAATTACACCTCATCCGTTGACTTAGTCGTTTAGAGTGTTAAGTCCCCACTCGAAGCACGATGTCGAAAAATCGAGACAATGGGCCCACTGCGAAACCGGCTTGGGAGCTTGTGGACGTTTAATTTTGGAGAGAGTGGGACAAAAGTGGCACTAAAAGGCGCAGAATGCAATTTCAGTGCAAGGTACTTCACTTCACGCCGCTTTTGCGGAGAATATCTATGGTGACATTCATTCCCAGTTGTTGCCCTCAATGAAGCCTTGCTGTCGCGACGTCTGTGATGTCGAGAGAAATCGCCACTCCTGCTCGAGGCAGTAACAGTTGGAGAATAGAGTAGAAACTGTACACTCCATCTTCTTTAGCTTCTCTACACTGCCGCACCGCTGAGCGCAGAATGCAGCAAGAAATGGCGCTCTCGAAATTGTCGTCTGCAATGCCTACTTGGTTAGATTTGAGGCAAGCCCCATTGCCGAGCCTTAAATAGGTCCAAACATCGGTCAAATTGTCTACACGAGGAGGCACTCGAGAGTGGAGACCAGTCGTCATCTTCCAGTGGTCCAGCCGCTTTCAAGGCACACTGTTTGACTGTGACTGGATGTCAGTTGATTAGTTTAATTCACGGTTGACGTCTTCTCTAGATTGACGCTCCGCTCACAACTCAATACATGAGCGATGTTCCATGCAGTTCTCAGGAACGTGTTAATCTCTCTACAGACAGGTAGACAAAAACTTATCCTATGTATAAAGACACAGTATGACGTTGTCGCGAGACCGCGGTAAAAGCACAAGGTAGTAGAGAATCGCCGCCTCATTGTGAAGTTTATGACACGAATGACCAAATAACGAGTCGTGAGAACCATTACATTTCCTTTTGCATCTTCGTCCAACTTTCAGCTCCTCTTTCGACCCTCGAGTATCCATCATCCCACTGATGAGGTTATGCCTCTAATAAACACGAGTGCATACTTCAGTCTGCATATAAATCAACTAGGTGGGAATCCCAGTTGTAGGGGTGATTTAGTACACACTTCGACATTGCTACCTCACTTTCCGAATATCTGAGAAGACCAGGTGGTGGTTTAAGTTGTGGAGCGTACACATCAACCAAGTTTGCAGAGGTGACTTCCCATCTGAAATATTCGTTCCTTTAAGCTTTTGTGTCTCACATCCGCTCACTCCACTTTATCACTAAAAATTTATCGCTAAACAGCCTGACTGATTTAAAAGTTGCACTACAGGATAAAGTTCCGTACTTGCCACTGTACTGAAATGAAAACCATAACAAGAGTTTGTTTCAATAGGCTGTGAACTGTTAGCAAGGGCAAAGGGACACAGATGCTTTCCCACTTCGCCGTTATGCGATAGTGCATTTACGGCCCGCTTATTCGCATATTCGGATATCCGAGGTGGTAGGATGATAAGGCGATGATGAAGTTACTGGGTGAACTGCCTTGATGGCTAAGCAATGGGAAGATATCGAAGTAAAACCACATGAGATGCACTTAGGGATGATGAGCATTAGGTGACAACATATTTTTCAATGAAATATCAGTACAAATGCACGCCACTGCTCATTCTCATTATCCGCTCACTTAGTTTCAGATATCGGGTGTATGATCGTGACCATCAGTTCAGCCGTCAAGTTACGCAACATCAACACGCCTCTTGGCCTTGTCACCTATTACCTACACTCTTACCATTACTGCGTTGACTCGTGCTACTCTTATGAAATACAGGGGCTGCACACGCTGCCAAAATCTGTTACGTGTCTATCTCAAGCTAGGTACCTGTTGCAAATGCATTCCTGTAGGAGAGCGCAGTCGAAAAGCAGGCGATGACTTTTGTTCTTGCAAGTGGTCCGCAGACCATTTGACTTGTACGTTTGATAATGCCTTCACTTCATTGCAGTTGCGACCGCGACACTTTCTGCCGTGTTTAACTTCGACTGCACCTGCCTTTCATTCATTCTCTCCAAAGCGTCAAATCTCTACACACTCTCTTGGCTCTCATTATCCGTCTCACACTGCATTTGCGACAGGCACCCACATATTTAGTATTATTGTTTGAAGTGTATGCAACGAGGACGGAATAGGCTAAAGACTATTTCCAAGGTTTCTGAATCAACATCTGCAAACTTACAACGCTGTCATGGAAGAGTGCGTCCCTTAGCGTGATAATTTATCAGCTGTGGTGGAGTGATGGAAATGGCAACGTTATGCTTCTACTCAACACTGGTCCATATTCCAGTCGCCAAGTAGATGAAATAGGATTGCCCGTCAGATGAATGAAATATTATACCCTTCGACGTTTCAATCCCATTTTCTGGGATTCTCAGGAGTCCATATGGTGGTCTGACATGTTAGGCGCAAACGTGTTAGAAAATGTCTCAGATCCCGACGTGCTGTCTACCCCTCCACACGTACTTACGTAGATGCAAAGGCATATAGCGGAGAAGGGGTTTGTTGGGGTCGCAATATGCTACGATGAGGACACCATTATATGTCAGGGTATGTGGGGAACTCTCACTTGCTATCCAAGGAGCAAATTGAAGTCCCGATAAAGATAAAGTGCTCAAATATATTCCCCTCTCGTACAATGTTTGCCTGCGTCTATGAAATAGACGACTGCAACCATCAAGGTGCTTGTGTAGTCTGGAAGCCATCAGGACTCTAGAACCTAATGATACACTCACGTCACCTCAATTCAATTCAACTCACTCACTTTATACACACCCACCACACATCAACGGGAAGCTGTAACAGTATCATACCATCGATAGACCGTCGCTATTTCGGCAGGCTAGAAATGCTTATACGAATAAATTTCACAGAGGTCACTACCCATCTTGAGTGTTTATTGATGCCAGTGTCCCTGGTACACATCTACTTGCCTTACTCTATCGCTGCAAATTCTCCTTTATCAACGGCTGAGCATGTTGACACAATTTGTTATGTCTCTCAAATCGTGCACTATCGCAAGAGCCAAATGTCAATCATCAACCCGCGCACTGATGCTATGAGGTCATAAATGCACTCTTGGGTGCCAGCGTTGTAAGGAGGCAATGGTAACATCTTGGATCTAGATACACCCCGTAGCCCATTTTAAGGTTACTTTATTTGTCAGCCGTCACTTAAATGCCATGGTGAGTTTGCCATTTTCTGTCGTCATCTAATCTGAGGCTAATTAGACTTGGTGATAACCAAAATTTTGTGATAGAATAAAATGGGCGAATGCATTAAGGCATAAAATGCATAAAGGCTCAAAAATGGACGGTAACAACGCATGCACGTAGTAAATTTGTATGAACTACGGGTCAGAGAAGAGGATGTGAGCTGTAGGAGACGACAGGTACAATCCTGCTGCGGCTTCTTCCCTCCGAAGGCATGCTTATGGCAATCGAGAAATGTGGAAACTGAAATTTCCTGTATTGTAAGAAAAGAGGCAACGTCAACTGTTAAGAAAGATTCCTGCTTTCAACCCACCGAAACTCGCTGATTTTATGAAGAGTTATGGGGTCAAGAAGAAAAGCCTTGAAACTGGGAAGGCTGACGCGATTTACCAGGACCATAGAGACCGACCCGACCGCACATGCAACAATTTTTACTCTTACATATGGGCTAGAGCATCGCTTCTGGGTTGTTTTGCGAGCAAATAATTTTTGAGGTCTTGAATGTACAAAATGAGCCATGGTGTCATCACACCCTCTCCCAATCATCCTCCGCCTCCCCCTCAGGCGATATACGACGAGTGGACAATTAGTTACAATCACACCATGAACTGGCGCTGTAAATGCCAATCAACCGCGATGTGTGCAGCAGCGACGCCTTAACAGAGTGTAAATCTCTCCATATCGTGGAGTGCTGCTGAAAGTGAAGACGTCTTACAAGATAGGCCATCGCGCATATAGGAGGAGAGAGCGTCTCAGCTCTTTCGTTCATGCGGCAGCAGTGAGTTGGATAATAAGACTGGGTGAGAAATGGGAACATGCAGTTGGTCCACACTACAAGCAAATAGAATGCAGTAAATAAACCGTGTAGACTGATTGACGTGTCAGGACGTCATATAAATGGATGCGTGCATTCCATGACGAAGGATGCAGAGCGGTGCGATGTCGAGTTAAATAACCACTGAGAAGGTACCCGTTGACCTACGTTAGGCCGGATAAATAGAAAGCACACTAGGTAAAGGCCTTAACTGCACGGCAAATGGTGGGGAAAGCAGCACGCCTCTTCTTCGCGTACATCTGCGTATACATTAGTAAGTGTCGTCTTCGGTCCTTTATACAACACTCGACGCATTCACTTAACACCTTCCTTAAAACCAAAAATCCCATTGTCACACCTCTAAGTCTCTTGATTTTGCATTGCATTGATGGCATTCGATAGCACTCTGGGTAAATCAAGCAGAACTACCTTCATCGTGTGCTTGATGGGAACAACGCCAGGCCAGACTAAAAATAACCTACATGGGAGGAATTTTTACTTGGGTAGTGGGATGAGACAATCTATATTTAACAGTTTCAAGCAGAAGTAGGAGGTGGCGGGGGAGGGGGAGGGGGGGGGGCCGCAAAATCAGTTGTCGAACACCGTGTGATTGCGAACAATGCTTGTGACTTCTTTGTTATGCCCTCTATGCAGACGCACAGTTTGCAGTGCTTGCAAATGAAAGCAGAATCGTGAGTGGCCCAATTAACAGTACGTTCTCGGTCAATTGCTCACTTCCTGGCGAATACGACGTAAGTTGACATCTCTCCATCAAGGTACTCTTGGCTTTCATCAGTGTCATGCTCTTTTCACTTCCTCAACTAGGAAGTTTGCGTAAACATCGAGCCCGAGTTACCTGACTGCTTCATAATAAAAAACAACCAATGTTCCAACGAATATGTCCAATGTTCCTACACTCAGAGTGCGTTCTAGTGCATTCATCCCTCACACGAACACTCACCACCGACGTAACCAATACCAAAGCGCCTCTTTACTCTTCGAAATACTTACAAATATCTCCTTCCCCTTTCATAGTCTCAAGTTCCCAAGCAGAAGTGCAGATGACCGGCTTTATTCGTCAAAATATGACATGGATAGTCTTTTATCCAAAGCGATCATCAAAAATTCACATGTCCATTGCTGTATTTCCTGATGGGGTGTGGAGTTCCTTGGTTACTGGTGAGTCGTGCGTGCAACTTCACCAACCCACATGTTAGGTATGTCATAGGCAATCAACAACCTTTTCTACTCACCTTTCAAGGCCTCGTTATGAATCCGCATCAGCCCCTCTTCATTGACGCGAAGGATAAGGACATGGTGACAGTCACGTGTGACTACCACAAAGCGACTAAGTGGGTGAGCCCATCTCATAGTCTGTCTAATTTATCTGGATGGATCTGGACAGACTTGCGACTTAAATCCTGCTCAGCACATCTCTTGCCCCCACAACTTGAAAATGTAATAAACTTTTTCGTGTATGCCTAGATGAGTATGGTGGTAGGCACCGATTCATCCGACGTTTACACAGTTGAAGGTGGTATCGTTGAAAACAATGTCGCCAAGTATCCGCAAATAGTCAACATCAGTAAGATAAATAAAATGATTTGTCGACATTTGATGTTAGTGCATTGCTATTGGAATGACTACTCAAATTCGTGTCGGCTTTTCTTCTTGAAGGAAACAATACAGACGAAAAACTTTGTGAATTTCACAATAAAGTTGAGGAAGGACAGGCCCTGTCGAATACGTCGGATGCCTGTATGAACACTTCGACGTGGAAGGCGCGGTATTCAAGATAGATTGGGGTTCTGACGATTGTGAGTGGTTGAAATGCAAAGTGCTTGTATCACACCTCTTCACCCAACATGTTCACATCTGATTCTATCGTCTTACCTAGCTCAAGCGACTCATACTACCGCGGTATCTGAGGGAGGAAATCTGGAATTTTTAGGTGGATATGGTGATGACGAGTCTAGTTGTACTCTAACACAGCCACCAACGCAAATAGGGACCATTTTGGGTGCTAATCGCACAACTACAAGTGAAAGAAGTGAAGCTAGAATCGTTAGTGGCCCAATCAATAGCACTTTCTCCATCACCTTCACCCTTCCAGGCGAATATGTGGTAGGGCGACATTTCACACAGGTTTCCGTGGATTTCACGGTTAAAATTTATTTTTGTTTTCACATGTAGAGAGTATGTGTGGACATCTTGTCCTACGAATCTCAATGCAACGAAATAAATGACAACAATTGTTCCACCGAATATTTTGACTGTTCATACACTCAGTGTACGTTCTATTTCACTTCCCACCTACATGCCATACGCACGCTCCACTGACTTTCTAACACTTTTTTCCTCCTGCTGTTTTCTCAGTCTCTGGTTGTCGCGCAGAGGCACTGATAACCGGTTTTATTCGTCCAAATGTATCGTGGATTGTCTTCTACTCCAACAGCTATTCACGAATTCCCATTTCCATCGCTGTATTTCCTAATGAAATGTGGCGATCCTCGGGCGTTGGTGAGTATTCATGGATGTAACCTCACTACTTCAGTTATTTATCTTGTCACAAACAACTAACCGCCCTCTACATTTGCCTTCTAAGGCCTCGTTATGCATCCGAATGAGACTCTCTTCATTGCCGCTATGAATAAGGAAACGGTGACAGTCACATGCAGATATCACATTAAGACTGAGTGGGTGAGTGTAGCATGTTGTCTGCCTCGCCTATAACAAGCCTCAACAGACCTCCAAATTCACCTGTAATTCCCAAATTTCTCGCCTCTACACCTTAAGTATAATAATTGTCTTTGCGTCTGCTTAGTTGGAGATGGTGATGGGCACCAGTTCATCCAGGTTTTACAACGTTTGGGATGGTGCTATTTTCAACTATACGTGTATCTATCCCGAATTAGTCGGAATCAGTAAGCTTAACACGAGTCACCGTTGGCCTCCGATGATTGAGTATGTCTACTCTAACAGCGGCCTTTCTATTCGCGATGCAGGGAACAGTACGGACGAAAATTTCGTGAATTACACCATAGAAGTGAGGAGGAGAGAAGCTGTTGATTACCTCGGATGCTTGTATGGTTTATACGAAAGGACTGGTGCTGTCTTCAAGATAGATTGGGGTAAGTCAAACCAGTGGTAATTTTGGTCACTTAGATTACGGAGCTTCACTCCCTACATTCCTACTGTATTACTAACTTGACGACATAAATGCTGCTTACCACCTTTCGTCAATGAAAATCTGGTCTCGCCGGGTTCCCCCAACCTCAGTATTTGCCACTCATCCTCTTCCCACCACTTACTGCATTCAAATGCCACTAGTCTCAGCCATCGCCACTAGTGACTAAATGATAGAAAGCAACTGCAAGTGAATCCGCATTTCAGCCACCCACTCCAACTGCGTACTTCCTCTTCCTGCTGTCTTAGGCGAAAATGTTCAGCAATTCCTCCACTTCTCCTCCTCCTCCCCCCCTTATCTCTGTCTTTGCTAGTGCACTTCCTGACAGTCGTGAGTTGTCGAAACTCCTGCGTTCATGCATTGTACCGCCTTGACAAAAGCGCGTTCATCTCTTCCTATCATCCTACATCGCTCAAACGACTTCGACTGGGCCGAGTTCAACAACAACAGGATAAATTGGAATTTCGTTCATTGATGTTATTGCTTTGTACGGTCATGGTAATGATGATGATCATTTTTCATCACAAAGCTTCGCTACCGAATTGTCTACTTCCCTAGCCGACTAACGTTTTAACTCCCGCTTAGTGTAGTCAACACATCGTCAGGTCAGGTGCACCCACCTCAACATTTGTTACTTATCTCTTCACATCATCTACAACTCATTTCAACTCTCGACAACAGTGGTGAAACGACGAAAAGCAGCTCAACGGCATTTCCATTGTATCCAGTCCCCCCCCCCCCCCACTTTGCAATGCCTCTCCTAGTTGCCTTAGATGACACGACCTTGTCTCACACTCCCCGTTGAAACAGCCTCTTAGAATTTTTGAGTTCACGGACTTTAGGGTGGATTAAATAGCGCAAGTGTGTATACCACCTCACTAAGCCAACATGCGAAGCTTCGTGGATGTATACTTTTCGTAGTGAATGCTATTAGAGGATAAAGTTGGGTAGAGGACTTGTGCACATGCAATACGTCTCCGGTGCAACGTGACGTTGACGAATGAGCTCATAATGTCGTCAGAACAATGCGTTTCTAGGCGGACAACTTCACATTTCCACTGCGAAAGTCTCATCAGGCTGGGTGTCATCAATTCACAGACCTCAGGCCGAAAGAGCTGGGCCACAAAATCATCCATCTTTAATCCGCTCAAACATAACCAACAATACGGTCTTGGACGATTTTAGCCGACACACTCATACATTATTCGTGTAACGATCTCTCTAACTGTGTTTCATCAGATCCACCCTCCCATGAACTCCTTCTGCCCTCAGTAGACCAAACGACTTCCGGTTGTGCAGTCAGTAAAACAGGTGAGTAGGTGTCTATTTCCTTTGCACCACTTCGATGCTTCACTTGTCTATCACTCAGGCTGGCCTTAATGCCTCTTTGTCACCATTCTTTTGTGCTGTCAAGCAATTTACCCGTTTTTTCCTTTTCAGCCCCTTTTCTTCTTATACTGACATGCCTGTTAATGTGTAAGTGGCTCTTCTCCTTTTCCCCTCTGGAGTAGTACATAATGTTAACGCTTCCTGCCCCTTAGCTTCAAACAGTCTTCATCTAATCTGGACACATCGTGTCTCTACCTGCTTCCCGATTTGTATAAAATAAAAATAATATCAGCATGTATTGAACCATCGGGCCAGTTTCGAGGCTTCTTCTCGTATTGTAACAATTCGCCGAGCAGCAAGCCATTGCGTAAGTAGAGGATTATAGACACGTATCTGGTTTAGGGGATGTTTCAATGAAGACTACGTTCGTTAGCAGTTGGTTGTTGTTAACGCCCTCAACTATCGCCCACTTCTTTTCACGAACCAACCCTCACGCCATTTCGCCACATAAGATTGGTCCAGCTACCCCCGAATGCCCCCCTCGAGGTGTTCTGTTGTGCAAGGTCAAATGGAGCAGTTCGAGAATAAGGCCATGGCATTTCAACTAAGTACCAGGACCTCTCTTCGTCAAACCAACGGAAGATTGATTACTACTTTGTTGGTGCTGCGGCAGAGGTAGCAGCAGTTTCCGTTGAACTCTAGACCTGTGGGGGTGTTTTTACCTGAAAGACTAACTATTCAAGACTGGAGGAGAGGATTTTACTGCTTCGATGTCCTGGCAACTCCACTAGTTTTATAATAGATATTATTCATTGATAGCTAATCTCTCCGTTAAACCTACGCAATTTTGTTGTCTCATCTACTCACTAAATTCTTCTCTTCACATCTAGTGATCACGAACCTAGGCAGCGTCCCATCCTATTGCCTTCTATGTTGACTCTTGCTATTCTTATGAACTGCAGAGCCTGTACATCTTCGGTTAGCCTTTGAAAGTGGGTAATTCAAATGCCTGAACGCTACCCCGGGACGTGATACTGCCGTTGCGGGAGAAGCGTTGAGTTAAATGGTGAGTTAGCAGTAAAATGTGGTTAATGGCAAATTCTTACAAAGGGTGCGTCATAGGCGACGGACATGAGTATTAAATTGTTTGGAGGCAAGCTAGAACGGAATGATAATACACATTTTATTCATAGTCATTTAAGAGTTTCCTCGACTGTGGCGTGAACGTGGTTTTCCTTCGGTGGCATCGGTGCTGAGGAAGGGAAGGAGACTGCGGTATACTTCCACTGAGAGGTGGGGATGGAGAGTAAGAACGCGAATAATGATATTGTAGCCTTCCTACTGACGAGTAGCAGGATCCTTCGCCAGAAATTATAGCGAAATCGCTTCTCTAATTGTCACGAGTTGACAAGCAAAGGCAATTCACCGGGATGTCGAAATTCTGCTACATCTGGCATCCATCACATTCAGACCACACGGTACTCGGGAAGAAGGAATTGAACAACTGAACGGGATGATGCAGAAACATGTAGTTAAAATCAGTGCGATGCATCGGTGCCTTTTGAATCAACTATTCGGAGTGGATTGGTGTGGAGTGGAGTGACACGCATCACGATACCACCTCATAGCAAATCACGCCCCACGAGTTACACACGAAACCTCAGCAGTTCTCTCAACTAGCGGTGTGATGAAGAATGTGACGATTTGAAGTGTCCTCTCAGGCATTCGCTCAAGTCAACAAGAAAACAGTTAGGCCAGCAAGATGAAAGGATTTCTGAAATTTGCTCGGCAGGAGTTAGCTTAGTCTTTGTCCGCGCCCATCCACGACGCGATTAGTTTCGTACGCCAATAAGCCTTTGAGGCGCAAATACGTCCCACTTGCCCACCACCGTGGCCATTGACAGTCGTCCTGGCGCCGTCTACAAGGTAGATGTGGGTAGGTCAAAGCAATCCATAGCCCATCAAATATTCTCTAATAGTCTTATAACCAGTAATTCACTCATGCAATTTGGTGATGGGTGAAGATCAAGTGCCAATGGATTTTTGGCATTCATTGTGTCTGCGTAGTCCATCGGCTCGTTCGTAGTCCTCTAAAGTCACTTGCCACTAGACTCGTAAACTCGCCTTCGCGAGGAGGAAATCTCAATTCCCTAAATACAATTGTCTAAGAAACAGTCGTCCATTGCCTTCAAGTGTAATTTGGGTTTGTTAGAACACTGACAATTGTGTTCTTCATGGTTAATGGTGGACGGGGATTCAGCACTAATCGGCTCCTTCTCGCTGTTTATGCGCAGTCGCTTTGCAGGTGGAATATCCACTGGGGCGAAAAGTGGGAATCGGACAATTGTCATTCCGTGTGCAGGAAGTGCGAGGATGAGGGATGGGGGCATGTAGGGGAAGGAAGAGAGGGAAGTTGGGGAGAATGGACCAAAGTGTGGCGATTGGTCAGTAAGGTAACTGGACTCAAAAGTGAGCAGTGTGGAGGAGGGAGAACACGGCTAAAATCACTCAATTTCAGGTATATCATTAGTGATTTCTGCAAAAGAAAGCAGATTCGTGAGCGGGACAGTTGGGAGCACGTTCATCATCACTTTCTCCCGCTCCAGTGAATGCCACGCACGTTGACTTTTCCTTAGTAAGGTACCCTTGGCTTTCATCAAAGACCGATACTTTGCTTTCCCTCGTTGAGCGATTATGTGTGCATATCTTGTCCAAAGAGACTGACTGAGCCAGAAATAGAATGTAACGAATGATCCACCGATTAATTTAATTGCTCCCACACTCAGAGAGCGTTCTAATCAAATGCCACATACCACATACCACATACAGGGCTCATAAACAACACAAACACCCAATCGTGTTCCTCTTCTCTCAAGTGGCAAGGCTTTTCTTCCTCTTGGTACTTTTTCAGTCTCTGATTGTTACACAGGGGTGCAGATGATTTGTTCTATTCGTCGGCATGGGCCGTGGATTGCTTTCCACACGTATTTTCTTGGCCGCTGCTGTATTTCTTAATAGAGTGTAGGGATACTTGGGTGTTAGTGAATATCAATGGGTGCTACTTCGTTAATGCACTTGTTTGCCATATCAAAAAACCACTAACCGCCTTCCATCACGCATCTAAAAAGCCTCATTTTGCATCCGAATGAGTCCCTCTTCATTGACGCTCAGAATAAGGAAATGATAATAGCAACTTGCAGAGAACAACATTAAGAACGGCTAGTGAGCTTACGATGAAGTCTATCTTACTTACGGGGCGGGCCCTCAAGGGTCTTCCAACTTTTCCATTATTATCGCATCTTTTGCCTCTACACCCGAAGTATACAATTAGAGGCTGTGTGCTTGGTCGCGCGGATATAATGGTGGGCTTCGAATCATTCAAGGCTTACAGAATTTCGGGTGGTACCGTTGAAAACTATACCCACGAGTATCCGGAAACAGTTGGCGTCACGAAGTAATACGTAATGCATTATTGACAAATAATGTATATATACTGCTGATTTTGTGACAGCACTGAGTCAGTGCGGTTAATCTTTTCTCAGGAAACAATACAGACATCAATTTTGTGAATTTTGCAATAGAGTTGAGGAGGAAACAAGCAGTTGTTTACCTTGGATGCTTGTATGACGTATATGGAAGTCACGGCGCAGTCTTCAAGCTTGATTAGGTTAGGTCAAACCAGTCTTCTGGCATTTGTTAGGAGTCTAACAACTTGGCCTATCCTTATCTTACTTGTACCTACACTTCATATGATCTCCATGGTTATTCTTTTACCATTTCAGACAATTTCTCTACGGATTTGGCCGTCAAGTCGGGACGCTGAGGGCTCACACGACGTCTCACCACTTATTTCCGAAATTCCATCAAATAAAGGACGGTGCAAATAAACGATTAGGCATTGGTCTGATGATCTTTAGTGAAATAGAAAGGTAAGGGGCTGATTTAAGGGCGTTTTTCTTTGCTCTCGCCCCATTTCTTCCTAAACCACTACTAACTCGCACAGTGGAGGGATAGCAAACTTTCTTTACCCTTACGCTAGTCGGAAACCCCGTTGATTTCCACTGTGAGGTTGGAAGGAATCGTCAATTACTGAATTGACGAGCGTGGTGTTGTTAAGATATCGAAGGCAACTGGGAGGAGAGGTTGAAACTCTTGCCTCATTAACTCTTGAGAACCCCTCTATTCTTCACTCAGAACGCTGTTGATGATGAGACTCGCCGGCGAGCGCTAACAGGCACCAGTAAACGCTACACAAAAGGGAGAAGTCTTTGTTGGAACCAAGGATGCAGCAACATCAAGTAGTGCACAAGAAGTGGGAGAAGGCAATCAAGTGGTGAAAATGAAACCTAGTCTTGAAAAGAAGATCGAAATTGTCGTCTTCCACCAACTTTAGACAAAAAGTGCAATCCGAGGTAGGAGGTCCCCTTAGTGACGATGGGAGATGAGCGACGATGAGTGAAATGAAATAAAGACGCCGCAGTCTGAGCTCCGCAGTCGTGTGGAGAGTAAAAGCTGAAGTATTATTCATCCATCCAATCGGGCATGCCATTCGGAAGAAAATGCGAGATTGAGGTGGACAAGGGGTCTTTGTTTTGTAATACGAGAAAAGTAATGGTTTGAAAGACCTTAAACACATTCAGGCGACTTTGCGTATTGGAGTTGCTGGCACATAAAAACATACGTTGGTTACTGCTTTGTCAAAGTCTATTTGTTAAGTTTGCCGCTACATAAGACACCATGTGATGGAGCCGTTGACTTCTCTTCGGCACCAAAGGGACATGTTCCAATAAATGAAGAAGAAATGGACGACTTTGTTGCAAGCGCCTTCGCAACGTAGCAGTTGCGGCAACGAATAAACTGATGAGAAAGAGGGCAAGAAAAATCTGAAAAATGGGTTAAGGCTTATGTCAGAGGTAGTTGTCAAGGCATGCGGCTCAAAAGATTTAGCATAGAATTCGGAAACTAGTGAGCAGTGGAGATCCTGTTTCATCACTTCAATCTCGCGTGCATAACATCGGCACTTGTGAGGTCATATTGCTTGCAGCGAATGCAACGTCCCATAAATACTCCGGAGAAAGTATTTTGTAAATGGACTGCGAACTGTTTCCAAGCTTCAGATCTACTCACGGATTTGTCTGAGAGTGTCTACATCGCCTCGTTTATTGAGGTAATAGTGGGTTGTGCAGCATATAAAAATTGCCTCATTGGGCGCCGATCGAACCCGTGAAGACGGCGTGCGAGGCGGTGGTCGGCTATAGCGATATCTAATCATATCAGTTACATTGCCTCACAATCAACATCAATCGCCTCTGGCATATATGTGTCCGTAGCGCCTGGTGATAAAATCCACAGTTGACACTTTTGAAACGCGCCCCTTATGCACAACATCTGAGACAACTACCTGGTCTTTCTAAGAAGCCCCGAAGGTATGCTTGAAAGATGCCTCACTGGCTCATCCACCAATCCGGCAAGTTGCAGGTTCACCTATCTGGGCATTGGAATATAGAGCAGTCTGCATGCGAATGCCAAGAAGGTAGCTACTCCCACCCTGTGAACAAATCACCTCATCAATGTGGTTGATGAGTGAAGGACTAGAAGGCTGTCGAGTTGGATGGAAGGAAAAAGTGCGAAACCCCATCGTCCCACACGTGTGACCTCGTAGCGATCAGCAAACCATTCGATTGCTCCCAACATCTGCAAGTTTGTTGGCGATGCTGACACCAACACAAAAGTAGAAATGGCCGATTTACTTTTACCAAACTAGCATTCCGCTTTCTCCTTAAACCGCGCTAGTCGGAGTCAGCTTCACAATGACAGCCGCAGGCTGCGAGAGTTTGGGTGGGGTCTATTTTCAATCTCAATGTCCACAATTTTGGGTAAGGAAGTTAAATCGCGGCAAATAACATACAAAGCGCCTCTCCTAATGCCAGTAAGAAATGCGATTGCAGAAAGGGAAGCGACTCCTTCGGAACAGGTTGCACATGAGTACCCTCGTGTTTTTAGGGTCTGAGCCTAGGAACTACACACTCCAACTTTCTTACGCCACTGTCTTCACTCACGTTCATATGTCCGACTAATTTTGGAGGTGGGCAGACGTCACCTCTTCACAAGCAAGTCCACAGCAGTGCTGTTTTTATCTCGTAACACACGAAGTACTGCGCCACTATTCCGGACAATATCTGACCCATAAGAATTCAAAGTACGCGAACAGCACCACCCAATGGGTCTGTTGACCACTGCCCCTCAGGCTTCATTGGAATCATCAACGAAGTGCAATTTGGGAGTATTTGCAGCCATAATCCTTCTCTCACTACACAAATTTCCATCCAATAATAAGGTTAATCTATAATGTAACTTAAGCAAAAGGTTGGTAATGAGAGAAAGAGTTGTAAGCAAGTGGAGGCGACAGCAAAGGCCTTTATGGCCAACCGCATATTAGCTACTAATTATGCCACTAGTAAACATTAATGCGTGCCTTCCATTTTCCACCATGCAGCACGATGGCTTTGAGAATCGTTCGAAGTGTACACCTTATAACTTCTATTGTCATCTTGCGCCACAGAAATGAGAAATATGCTCTGGCGAGACCATCGCAGCACTCAATGGAAGCACCTCGTGCGAAGAAATAGCATCGTTCCAACCAAGTCATATGAGGGTGAACCGGACAAAAGACGGCAGAATATGATCTTCTCTATGCTTACATCTTGAGAAATAACTCTTATCAAAGAGTATCAGGAAGAATTTTTTGACAATCAGAAGATAAACGCATAAAATCCATTTCATTCAACGAGGAAGAGGGTAAAGAGAAGCAACGAAGAATACTGCGCCTGTTTTCTACATCTGAAAGTTTCTGAATTAGTTTAAACAAGTCATTTTCCTTTACTCTACCGCAACTAAATATGTACTTTACCTTTCCATACGGGTGGGCAATTGTAATTTTCGGGATACCTCTTGACAACCGATTCCCAGGTGTCCCGTTGAGAACTCGAAGGAAGTGAATTTAGATGTAAATTCGAGTCCCAAAGGGTGACTTGGAACGGTGTAAATTTCTGCCTGTGCGGACGGTGCAGAACAGAAGATAGCGTAGCCTCAACGAAATGAACCACCTTGCCAGATCCACCCTTATATTTCGCCGTTTATTACCCAACACTTGTTCTTTGGCCAAACCCCTGCAACAACCTAATACACCCCCTGGTGAACTACCACTACTCTATCCAGCTCCGCTCTTCTCCATTTTTTTAATAGTAACTTTCACCCTAACTACAAGTCAAACATCCGCTACTGGATCACCTACCTCCATTCCACATCTGCTCCCATGTTTCCAATTTCTGCAGAAACCTGCTTCTTTGGAAGATTCCACTAAAGTAAACCGGTTTTGGGTGTCTATCACAGTGGAATGCGTGGGACACTGTTGTAATGCGAGATCCGCGAAAGAAGAAGTGCAAGCAGGTAAGGAACCAGTATTCTGCATGAGTTTGGACAAGTTGATGCTTTGCGTGGCAATGAAGTACTTTCGCGTCCCCATCTTCCAATTTAACTACGTGTACTGGGTTTCACTGCTTCAGGTCGGTCAACGATTACACTCTTGCGCATCTACCCACACCCCCTGTGGCACACAAGAGTTACGGAAGAAAATTGCACTCGGCCCGAGCAGTAGGTGTTAGAGCACTTCACTTTTATCTCTTGTGTCCTACACTACTGCTAAAAATACTAGAACTAGCAGCGGTACTTATAAATGACTCGCGATCTTGATCGGTAGTACATCTCTGCTTCTGCTTTCCCTCAACTCTTCATCTTTATCAATGTGTGTGGTTAGTCTGTTGGTTACATGTGTAGCTGCTGACTTTATAACGAGAGTGCAGAGCTCATGCCTCTTGATGAGAGCCGGTTGTGCCTGCTCATGGAAGAGTCGATTCCATCTCATTTCTTTCACTCTCTCATTCATTTATCAGCTTTGTGAAGACGAAAGGTGAGAAATAGGAGTGCTAATGTTAGACTCTGCTTATTTTTATACTCAAAAGTGGCAGTGTGTTAGAGCTCAACCAGGTCTTTTTGTTCCCAAACCCGCTCTAGGCTGGCTGGGGTTTAGTCCAAGGAGTATGAGTACGAAAATTGCCTTCAGCTCCAAGTGGGTTATTGGGAGGTCTTTACTGATACCCGCCTTACTAGATGGTTTGGATGATGAAGGAAAACGAACTGAAGTAATAGTTTCTTTGCTGTTCTAAGTTGAATAAGCAGTTGGTTGGAGAGAGGGGAAGGAGGACGAATAGATGATTTCAGGCAAGAGTCGTTAACCAAACGATTGCTGAGAAATGATCAACAAAAGGCTTTCCGACAGGTGCACTGACATGCGCATGTGGAACGAGGTGAGTGCCGTGGGTTTGGGGGAGGGGAAATTGGAGAACAATTAGGTGGGGGCGTGGGTA
>QEYB01001389.1:0-213060 GCA_017562135.1 Dipylidium caninum | reverse complement strand
AAAGAGAGAGATATGATCCATTCAACCATAAAACTTGCATAGATAACTAGTCACACGTTTTACATGGATTATATCATTTTCTAAGGAATTGTAACCGCCCAAAATGGTAGCCCACATAATGTCCTTCTACGGATTTCTCGAAATATCCAACAATACATGAGATTTCTAAGTGGAATTCTCACTGACGCTGAAAGGACTTTTTAATGACAACTGGGACAAGGGAGAGGAGGATGGATGCGGAGTTGGCACTTATGATTGATTTGGCACTTTACTGCGCAGCCTCTACTCGAAATCTAGAAAGTGTGCCAAAACTAAAAGGTGGTGTAGTTGAGGGCATCAGTTCTTAAAGTCTTAATGAACAAATGTCAGAAACTTGCCATTGGCATTTGCTCGGCACTGGACTGAACGTGCCGCACTTTCTGGTCCTTAGTTGTCACACCAAAGGGAGTTAGACTGCGTGGCAGGTCGCATTTTGCTCTCGAATGCTTGTTTTGGCCAAAGGTAGACCTCAGGACAGCTTTCATTCACGAGCAGAGGGAGGGCGGCGGGTAGCCACTGTGAGTTACTCCGACCCAGGCTGGAAAATCGGGTCGAAAGTGGTGAAGGAGGAGGCGTCGTTGTTTGATCGGGGTCCGCGTATAAGGAATTTTTTCAATGGGGGAGACGCAGGTGATTGTAAAATGTCTTTTCCATAGGCGGGGTCGAAGGAAAGTGCTCATGGTCACTCTCCAGTCGAACGCCGAATCCTTCTAAACAATGAGAAGTGGTGCACTCTTTTGGCAGCTCGTCAGGAACGAGACCACGTTTCGGCCACTTAGTTTAAATAAAACATGCCACAATTTAGGTAAAAAATAGTAGGTGAGGGGAGAATCATGACAGAAAATTGCCTACCTCAACTCTCCACACTATCTAACGAAAAGATTATTCCTAAACAAATGAGGATACTTAGCAGAGTGTTTAGCGAATTTTCGAAAGTGCCCTGTTTGTGTTCAATAGTCGAAAGCAAGTAGCAGGTGGCATAAAATCCAGACTAAGAGGTGTTTTCCTGATCACTGGATGGGTGGTGGAACCACACAAAACAGGTGAGAAGTTGAGGAGAAGGCGGAGAAGGGAACGGCAACTTGCCACCAAAGGTGCCTACTTTGGCAACAGCCGACAACGAAGCCGGGGCAAGGTACACTAAATTTAATTTATAAAAGACTTAAAGTTGGCGTTTGTGGCCGCGACAAGGCTAAAACTGTGGCCACTGCGATTGACAGACCTAAAAATTCCCTGAGGGCTGGAGTTGATGGGCTCAACTCACCGCCATCCCGTAAATGTAATTTAGGTGAGCAGTCGTGAAACCGGTATGCCATTTATGTAAATATTCTTCTACTCCATGCTTATTCTTGTTATGCGACTGTAATGTAGTTCTCGGCTTGTCTCTCCACTAGACTCGTTGATGACAACAATTTCTCCCCAGGGTTTTATAATCATTGAAATAGCGGCTATCGTATCAAAACATACCATCGATGTAGTTTAAAGTATATGACCGTTACTACCCGTGAATAATTAGTGTACGATGTCTTAACATGGAAAGTAGCGCTCATTCTGGAATATGGGGCATCTTTTATTCTCGGTGGGCAGATTCTACGGCGAGATTTACAAAAGGCATCAAACTACGCGTAAACTAAGTTGAAGAATTACCAGTCGACCGTCTCTGTGAATAGCGTCTCATTTCGAGCCCATTTCCAAAATGTCTGCTGAAGCGACTGTGGTTTTTTTCTTCCGACTGTTATCGGTCAAAATATCCACTTCTTCTGAAAGTCCTTGAGACGGAGTTATTTCCATCGTACTATTACTTCCATGGTCTACCTACGGGACCTTTTATTGGGATTTGATTGGTGACAACCCAACAACAATGCTTCAATCGTGAGCACTGAAGGCCCCAAATCTATAGAAAAAGGCTTTTCAACTGGGACGCCTACTTGCTGTTGTTTGGTATGGAGTTTTGTTTTAGCAAGATTCTACTTCGAGAACGTCGACGCGAGGAGTGTTGCGCTACAGCCAGGGAGCAGGAGTCGTTATTATATCCTCCCAAGCCGCGCTATTCCCCCGCATGAGGTGGAATTGGAGACGAATAGATCACCAAGTTCGACAAAGAGGTTGCCGGCAAACAGATTTTTCCCCAATTTATGTACATTTTGTCCCTAAACACGAAGTGGACGCACTTCTGAGTCGAAAATTGTCTATGGTCATGGAGACGAAGACTTGTCTTTGTGCTCGGGAGACAGGGCAGTGGGACAAACGTTTTGAGCAAGCTTTTATACCCACCACTTAGTCAAGTAACTGTAAGGCATATCCCATGTGCGTGCCCTCGGACTGTCATGGCTGTCATTGGGCAGCGTGGGTGAAATCGAACGAAGGTTTCAGACCGGACCTACCTTTCAGACTGATGGGCACTGCGATGGACTTCCCTTTTCGCAGGGCACATACGTACCCGGTTCCACGCTTGTCATAATAGTCGGCGCCGTTGGCAAACGCTAATGAGGAATGGAGATGATCGGGTAGTTGACTGCTTCCGGGCGTGCCCGAAGCTCACCCAGCGTCAGCCGAAATTTATTTGAACTGTTTTACCGCGCGACCCCGGGGTTTGAGACAACACTGACGACAACGTGGCTCTTAGACAGATGACATACTGGCTAAGACGAGCCACCGGAAAGGCTATTGAACGCCGAAGCGATATAATGATTAGGTAGATGTTGTCAGTGCCGTCCGACTGTCGTCTGTCCAGACCGGCGGTGGGCTGAATCACCCATTTGAAGGGCAAGGGCGGATGGTGCGGAAGTGAAGGGTCCAAAAAAAAATTTTTTTCACCAGCTGAGGGTGGAGAAGTGGAAGGGTTCACCACTGTGCATGAAATCTGTAGGTGATAATCCATTGAACAGCTACGCGCAACGACGCCAACACGTTAGTTCGTGGTGTCTGCCCCAAGGGGCGGTCTTTTACACCTCCGCGATGTAATAGAAGCCCTTGAGACTGCAGTTCACGGCGAGGGCAGATTTGGAAACCACCATCCATTTCAGTATACTTAGTAGTCAGTTAATTCCAAACGGCTTGTTATCGCATCTCGTAGTTCACAACAAAGGGAGTACTTGCGTTCGGTGCCGGACGTCACCAGTGGTAAGATTCAAAATAAAAGGTGCTTCCGATTAGAAGATAGCCTCAGTCCGCGATAGGGCGAGTCAAGCAATCTTCAGCGAATTCACTCCCCCGTGGCAGCTGGAGGCGGGAGGGTAGACTAAAAGTCCTATTCACATTTGCACAGGGGAGAAGATTAATTTTCCGCCCCGATCCCCGAGGCAGAGAGAAGGCAAAGAGAGGGTTTGTGTGTGTGTGTGTGTGGAAAGTTGGCGTAAAATGGGGCAAGAAGCTGCCGAAATTGGAGTCCAAGTAAAGCAGTTGTGACGAAAGTAAGGCATATAACTTGCACGACGAGTATAAGGCGAGAAGTGCCCGTACGGGCGGGCAGGAGGTGAAAAAAATTGCACTTTTTCGCAAAAAAACAGGCAAAAAGCCGCATTGAGGGAAAAATTCTCCCCACGAAAGCCTCTACCACTTCAATTTGGGCTGTCTTTTTCTTGTTGTTCTGTGTTTCGCCCAATCACAGATTAAACTATTCGAGAAATACAAGTTAAGTTTTACTAGGTCATCAGCGTCAGAGTGGCCTATTCGGTGCGCCCTCTTTTGCGGAATTTGTGATAGTAAAATGACAAACCACATCGAGTTATCACCATGAAAGTGCCTAAAGCACTCAGCCCAATTTCCCAAGAATGCAGGGAGGGCGGTAGTCGAACCTCTGAAAGTCGCATGATTTAACCTTCATTCAACAACACAATTCCCGGTACCCGAAAGTCATTTTTGGGCCACAGTACAAAACATTTGACCTATCATAAATCATGTTTCCATGGAAAGTCCGCTTTTGACGTAGTAAATTCTGAGGCGAGCAGGTTAACGGTGAACGATGAAGTGGAGCAGTTAAATGTAACAAGAAATTATTAGTCTGATTTCGTTCAAAAACTGCCACTAGCATGGCGACCACAGGCAATAAAGACACCCTGGATGTGCGGAAAGATTTTATGAGCTCCTCAATAATGTTCAAAGTCTTCTGGCAGCAATGGGAGAAAAATTTAAGAATAAAAAAGCGTGTTTTTAATCGCATGGCTCCCTTCACTGGTAAGATAGAGGAAGACACCGTCGTAATCCCTCATTCAAACTACAGCCGGTTAAGTGACTTTTCTATTACTTCCTGACTTATAACGGGGTGTAAGGTGGTGGCGATTTCGCGGTGGTTTGGGGATTGTCAAATCTCACGACTAACTTTAACGGGGATATAACTGAACTCGAGTCTGTACACTGCCCGTTTTTCAGATGGTAGAAGTTCCCAGGGAGAAGAAGAAGAAGCGAAGAAGCAATGAAGGCGAATGGAAATTACGTGAGCATGGTATACGAGAGAGAAACAATTCTGTCCCCAATATGACTACCTCTTTCGATGAGGTAACGTTGGCCAGCAATAAATAATTCCCCGCTGTCCTCGCGTAGGTGGAAGAGTTTTCCTGTGCCACTGACACTTGAACTCCTCCACGAGGGGCATACCGAATTTTTTGCATTCAAACCCATAGGTCCCGCGTCCTTGCCTGCAAGTTTGGCAACTCGGTGTCCAAATGTTGGCTCCAATGACCGAGATTTTTATCTTTATAAAGGAGACAACTTCATTCAAGCCCTTTGGCCAGTACATAAATGGCCGGGGCAGGTTTAGGCGAAACAGTCAAAAATACGCCATTTTAGTATTGGCGGAAAAACTTTAGGGATTTGTTGAGTCAATCACTTTATTTACGGGCCTTTTTCACACTATAAATATCTAAGAGAAGACCACTTTTCCCCGCTCCGACAGATTTTCATGTCGATCTGTTTTGCAAATCTCCCAAAATTGTGTTTTTTAACAAAGGCACTCGACTTTCTCCTACCGCCTCAATTCCAAAGAAGTCCTCATCGACTGGTAAGATCGACAAGTTTGGATGCGTTTTCTGTGGCTAAGATTGTCACCTTGTGGCATCCGCAATGGATGACGTTTACTGAAGGGTGATGTATCTCAGCAATCCCCTGGATCTTGATACAGCTTAGAGTAGGTGAAACTCTACCTCTGGTATTGAGCCTGAGACGAGTTCAAGCGAGGGAAAAATGAAGACTGGTGAGTGGTCATTGACGTCTGTGATTGTGATACGCACTTGGGCGGTTGAAATTAAGGGCGCTCTCTTAGAGGTGGATCTCGGGTGGGAAGAAATCTCGTGCCATTCAAACTGTAAGGAAATACGATGACTTCGTTTCTCTGTCGAGTTGTTGTACTGCGAAAATTGTTGTCTCCATTAGGTGGAAATCTGTAAATCAGTAAATGCTCTTTTCTTGCACAATCTATAAACATTAAATATGGCCATTCAGTATGAAATTAGACTTATTTTTGGAGGGAGGGAGCTGATTCCCGTTCACCTAGCAGTCTTGACTTAAGCTTTTGTCACTTGGCTCTCGAAAAATCACGCCCTAATCTTGTATCTTGGTAGGAACTTAATTAGGAGTCGACAAGCCTATTAGATGAATCTGGCAACGCTAAGGGGAGATATAAGCAGAAGAGTTAAATGGAGAAATATGTTGCGGAGATGCATGCTCCAGATTTGAAATACGGCGAGGGGTGGGGAATGCCAACACAGAAAAGTCGCAAAACACAACCTTTCCCTCGTTGTACGGGACTAAGGATCTGCGTTTGGATGAGGTGGTGTTTTGGTCTTTTCCTGTTATAGTGGTTTACTGAGGGAAGCTGGACTCAGCCTTAAATAGATCATTAGAGTTCTGTAATCAACAATAACAACTTCCTAATACTAATATTTATATGATCCAACCCCCCCAACACGCTCACACTTCTGACTACTTGTAAAAAACTAGGATCCTTAGAAGGACTAGGCGATAAATGCTAGATATCTACTCTGAGCGAGACATGGCGCTAGTACTATGGCGGGAAGGAGTCCCTCGTTGTACTAGAGTATTTATTCTGAGTAGATTGCGAGCCATACATTACTACTAGATTGCGATGTCGATTCACGTACAGTGAAAGGACGTATGCGTGGATGTCAGCACGTGTAATGTGATAATATACAATGGTAGCGATCTCGTCGCTCCTTCTGACGTTCGCATTGTAAGTTACGTTGTTGAGTTAGTGGAGAATGGCAAATGGCAGTTGGTGTTTGGAGGTTGTTCAAGACCATCGCAGTGTGAATGTTCGGTGGTCGGGCTGGTCATGTTCTGGTGGTTATTCAGAACTCGCCACCCAGGCTGTGGGCAGACACCGATTGTTCTTTACAGATATCGTGGCGACACCGTCTGGAAATAGTAAAACCCAGATAACGTAAAGACATTCTGTGCTAAAAAACTTTGGGAATGATGCGATTTTCGTTCAGTGACCACTTATTCTTTCCCTGTGGATTTCAAAGAGGCACGAGAAGATGGCATTGAAGACCAATTGTCTGACAAAGAGGCGCCTTTCTTCTTAGGAAAGAATCCTCCTCAGAGTAAAAAGTGGCAGTGGAGTACAGACGAGTCCACATTTTACCCTAAGCATACGTAAATAAGGAGTCAAGCAAATAGTAAAGGTGTGAAGGGCTTCTTTTCTCCAAAACCATTTCGCGCAAAGAGAGTCAGGCAACTGGTGAATGACGACTTCCACCTTATGGGCAGGTTGCCCAAAGCCCTCTGCGGGAGCTTATTTATGGATGCAGAGACCGACCAATTCCACCTCCAAATTATGTTCTTTTTTTGTTTGCCTTGCGCTTATCTACACAATTTCTTGCTGCTCTCCAATCTCCTTTGCCATATTAGCGGGGTAGAAGGACTGTGGTCTATTTACTTCCTTGCATACTTCAGTTAAGGTCTTTCTTTGTTTCTACACCTAACGGTTAGTGCATGAATTGCAACGACCAAATAGGGAATCCCAACTCTGTTTGAGAAGCCGTCTAAATTATACGTTTAGGTTGACTTTTATCTCCTCGCCATCAGCGGGGCGGATTCACTGAATGTAATACTCTCTGCAGACTGACATAGTAGAAGTGCTGTAAAGGGCGAGGAAATACTCCTTCTAGGGGTTTGTCTTCGTAGCACAAAGGGGGAAGGAATTTCGCCCAACAGTTCATTAAGTCATTGTCATTCAATTCGAGTGGAAACTCGGGCGGTACGGTTTTGCAATGCCATGAAGCGGAGCGCATGAGGAGAAGAAGGAGAGTGATACTATCACTCGTTGGCTTACAAACTTTAAGTCACTAGTTAAAGCAGGATATAATATGATTTTAGTCCTCACCGCGAGGAAGGATATAGAATCTGAGCATGATTTGTATCGTCATGCACAAGAACCAACCATGAGGCAACATATCCAAACCTCATCCACTCTTCAATGCCAGACCGCTACACAACATAACATCATAAATATACACTTGAACAATTACCATATATAAAGTATGACCCACATCACAATTAAATGCCTTATCGAAAATTATATATATTAAACCTTCTACACTCGCTTATCAGGACTTATTAAAATACTTAACGCACAAACAATGTCGAAGCCTGAACAGACCGTCATCCTGACATCTCGTTTAAGAATGAGTCTTTGACCTTGTCATCAGACGAGCAGGCTGGATAATATGGCCTCCTTAGATCCATATACAATAATCGCTGATGCATCGAAGGTGTAAGGGCACCAGGAAATAAAGCCTTAAAAGGTGAGTCGCACTTCGGCTCGCAAGAAAAGAGTACTACAGAATGCTCCTGCATTCGATCCAGTACAGTTTCTTAGCAGGGTGTTTTTGGGGAACGGCTTTGTTTATCGGAACGTAGACGGAATGCAGACCAGGTGTCTCGGCGCACTTCGCGAAAATCTCACGAGGATTGATTTCGCAGTTGGTTTATCGCTAGTTAGGTGGTTCAGTCCTGTCCAATATGACTCTCTTGCTGTGATTGGCAATAGCGTAATGGAAGAAGATTGATTGAATCTTCATGGAAAGCCAAATTTGGGTAATGATACAGGTCGTATTTACATATTCAAATTGTTCACGACTTACTTCTCTCGCACACTATCGTGCGACAGCCTTGGTACATAACCAGGACATATATCTGTCTTGGTCCTTCCTGGCGACATTACTTCAAGGTGAACGTTGGAGACGAATCTGAATCCAGCACTTACTGGACCGCAGCCGTAGCATTCATAATCAAACACGATTCCACTTTTGTAGAGTAATGAATTACTAATTTTGAATTCTACAGTACGACGGAAGTTTCGAGAACAGTCATAGATGAGTATATTAGTTCAGCATGTATGATTTTATCCTGTCGGCATCACGCCCACACGGTGGTCAACAGTAGACAGTCCATCACGTTCAACTCGTGTATGCAATAGTACGGTTGGCTATGGTATTCTGCATTCTCTGATATCTAAAATAAATAGGCCTCGAATTGCAGTTGCCTTCATTTAGAGATACACTCTCAAAGGGGGCGGGGTCAGGCGGAAAGTCTGGACATAGGGAGCACCATTTTTTAAGATCACTAAATCCAGCCGGCGCTAAGAAGTCGTGTGCGTGAGGACACTATTAGCATCATGTCATCCAGAAACGAGAAAAATAGGGACTATGCACGTACTACCGATTCAACCCCAACGAGAATCAACAATATTATTCTACGGAAGCGTCCATAATAGTACTCACTCCCAGTACGGCACTGGTTAAGAGAGATAGCGGCTGTCACCGGTTAGAGTGCGCTCAAGGGAGCCACCAACCTCCATTGTACCTCACTTTATTTGCGGCTTGTCTGAAGACGGGGTTTCAGGTAAACGAAAGTATTTTTGGATTAACAAAAGTTGTCAACTATGGACAGCGCTGTTATGACAACGAGAGAGGTAGAAGAGTTGGTGGCGGTGGTGGTGGTTTGGGTATAGCCTGGATTCTACCACCCCTTATGATAGGTTGATTTAGAGTCACAATTTCTTTCTCCCCTCGCCTCCAGACTCGCAGAAATATTTCCTTCAAGTGCTCAGAGATACTCAAAAATAATTGTATTTGTCGATTTCCACAGTGTATTACGACTGCCTTGTTGTCATTGTGTCATAAATGACACCTGACTGATAGACAAGTTTGTCGCTCTAATGTAAGGGGCATTTAAGGGATATGGCAGCCTAAAGTCGCGGTTAGAATGTTACATTTAATTTCATATACATCGAAATTGGGCTGAAAAATCAAACAAAAGCAAACACACGCAGAGGGTTTATTTTACTTTAACAACTTGCTCTAATTAATTGGTTGGGATTATTCAACAGCGGGAACATGGAAGTCACGTGATGTGCTAAGGCATAAAATTACAAACTCAAGAGGCACAAAGCATAAACTTATACTTCTTGCTGTTACCAATGCTGCGTGTATAGTACACACCGGCATGTCCCTAATATCGTCTTTTATAAATGACATTCCATAGAAGGGGACAAAAAGCTGTTCCAAGACGAAAGAAATCGGATGCAATCTCAGCCCTCTTCTCCCATTCCCCTAATCAAGCATGCAGGTAACGTGTAGGCTTAGCTTGGTGGGCAGCCATTCTTGATAACTGCCGGTATTGAAATGGGAGATGGACGACTTCATCCACCCAGTCAAAGCCAGCGTGTCGACATCGGGAGAGAGACAAAATGACTCGCCTGCGCTTCGCTCCCAACACTACACAACATTCACGGGGTCAGTCTGCGAGGAGACATGAAATCTGCTTGGCAGGAGGGTTGTCGATTCCCGCTAAATCCCGACCTTCCGTTCCACTTCTTCACCAACTCGAGGGTGGCCAAGCGGGAAGTGTGTGAGATTTCGTTTACACGGCCACGCTGTTATGATGCAGCAAGACCGGTGGCGGTGTGTATTGCGGTCTTCGGTGGTAGGTTGTTGTCGGAGTCTGACTAGTAAGAGAGGACTACGCCAGGACAGCCCCCATCAGTCTTTCATCCCCTTGTTTGCGGGAGGAGCTGAACAAGCCGTTCAATGGCTACCGGATGTGTCTAGGTGAAACAAAGCGGTTTCTCACCGTAAATAGAAGGCTCTGTGGGTTACTCTCGCGATCGAGCACTTCCATTGAGCGTATTTCGCCTCTTTCGTTGATGGAGAAAAGATGTTGGTATCGTCCAGTTTTACTTGAGAGTGAGAGATCCACCTGCCCATTCGTACCTACGTCGTTGTCCTGCACTATCACGCGGCCCACCAGGCTTCCGGGCGGTTTATTTTCTGGAATCTGTGCAAAATTTAGTGCAGAAGTGAAGTATGTTAAAATGTTCAGATAATGTGCCCCAATGAAGTCACAATTGACCAAAATATAATAGATCAGGGCTATCACGAGGGCAACAGTCACTCTGGGGCGACTCTCCATATCCTCCAATACACTTCCTCTACGTTCCAAATTATTCTACTGTGAAATTTTTGGGGTAGCGTACAGTGTTGCTGATGAATTCTTCACTTATTATTACCATTCACACCTATCCTGTAACGATTCGTTCTGGCATATGTATTATTGCTATTGACAGGAGGTTTCATATACCGAATTACTTTATTGGGGAGTAATAATTCACGGGACTGAACATTTTAATTGCTGTTCGGTATAAGCATCAACTCGACAGGTCCTTGTGTCGGCGATGGAGAATCGCTTCAAAAGTCCCCTTCCAGGAGAGTCTACAAATGCGGTATCAGCTTTCTCCTGATGACAAACAGCTGGTGGCAATGGTATTCACGAGAAATACTCTCATTTGAGTGCTCCATTTTGGCGGAAAAGGCTTATTTTCTTGAGCCCTCATTCGATTACTCATTGACACCGTGGCGGGTAAGGAAAAGCGGTTACATTTTACGAAATTTTAAACTTTACACTACACTTCTGTGAAATCTCCTCCACTAGTTAATTGCTGACGAGGTGTAAATGGCCACTCACTGAAATGGTTCAGCATGGTGTCCTGCGTGAAGATTGCAGTGAGCTGGTCGAACGATCAACGCTGCCTTTCGGACCTATTATGGACGACCGGAGAAGTAAATTGTGAACGCCAGCCAGTGAGTCTGCACTAGTTAGTTGGTCTTCAAGCCAAGTGACCAGAAACTTGAGGTGATGAGACATGTGAACGTGGTGATAAACACATACTTTCGTATTATTATCTGTTAATGCGCTAAATTCGAGCCTTATAATGTGATAGGCCCTGCTGAATCGCGTGTATCTTGTACACAATTCATGGATGTCTTGCCTTTCCCAGGGGAAATATTCCGAACAGACATCGTCCAATTCACTCTGTCCGTAGAATAGGGAGAATTTGTGGTTGGGATGCTAAAAAACACCCAAGGCCTTCCGCCCATGGAGAAAGGAAGAAGGCCTCCTTTGACCGGAAACTATTTGTACGCAAGAAATTTTTAGTTGGCCAAACTCTACCATCTCTTCATTACATTTCACTGGAATAATCCTCCGAGTCTCACAAACAAGGGGCCTTTCAAAGCTCAACAATCAAAACAAAGTGAAGGAATGCAGATGTGTCTAAAAATCCTCCTTTCCATTCAGATACGAGTTCTCGTGAGAGTGCCAGCGACCATTTTATGAAGGAATATCTTCAAATCGGGCCTATGATAAACTAATTCCACCTCAAAAACACTTTTAATCGACTTTTACTGTGGTTATCAGCCAAACCTACTTAAATACTGACCAAGTGAAACTCTTTTTACAGGGTGCCAAAATCACTTGTTTCGCCTTACATGCTTGGAGTGAAGGGGCGATGTAGAAGAGGGACGAAATTGTCCAACCATCGCAATGGCTTTACAACCACCAGTTGGAGAAGTTCTGTCTTTATAAAGTGAGGACTTCCTCTACTAAATCCGATAATTACCCTGTCTTGCAGTTAAAATAGGGATTTATGACTTTTTTGTTTGAAATAATTCACACCTGCGAATGTACTTCATCCACGCAGACTTTAAAGTAGAAATAAGACGTTCTGCAAAATATTATCAACTTGTAATCTGCAGCACAGTCGTCCAACCCGTCTTTTATGCGGCTACCTCCACTTCCATGCCCGCCAGACACCGCATGAATGAGTGCTAAAAGTGACAGCGTCTCTTTAATATTGCAACGCGGAGGTGCAACCGCTTGGCCCCCGTCATGGGGACATCAGGCGGGCTAAATTCTGGCTTCTCGGGGATCAGAAGTTAAGTAATCGCACTCTTCTCACACTGCCATTGCATCTCCAGGAATTCATTTGATTGACACCATTAATGACTGTTTAAGAGGGACGTACAATCCCAGACCTCGTTTCTAGAGATGTTGAGAAGTGTAATTTGGCCTAACACCCATGAACACCTTAACTGATTTGGTTTTTGAGAGGCTTTTTGGCGATGGTAAGGTTCTTTTCGTGATTGATGTAGTCCACAGCTTAAATCTGCCATCGAGTTTTCCTAGTCACCGTCTAGTCTGGAAGTTCAAAGGGAACATTCAAAGGAGGGCGAGTATGTGTTAACGGGGCATGGTTCAAAAGTGAGCCAGGTTTTCTCGACCGCACGCTGGCATAGTGAACACCGTGAAAATACTCTATAGCCACTAATATCCTGAAGTCCATTTAAATCACGAGTTCCAACTGCGCATATGAACCAGCACGGTGGCCATATCGAAGTTTTAAAACATGCCGAGATACAAGATTGCATGTGGTTTAACATTTCCTCTCCCTCTACCTGCGCAAACTCGGGAGGCCGCAAGACCTGCGACTGTCTATTTGCCAAACTTCATTTGGCATAGCTACTTTGCAGACAACCTCCTCCATTGTACGAACCAACAGTGGCATTAATCTCAATTTAAGCATCCAGTATGCTTAAGAAAGGGTGTATGGGTAATAATAAACGACAAGTACGAAATTACCGAGAATTGGTAGACTGATTGTTGGAAGTAGGGCCGGTTGTCGTTTATGTCGATGAGGGTGATGGGGATTATCTTGCTGGAGACTTGAGGCGGATTTCCTCGATCAACACACTTGAGTGTGACGGATGTCAGAGCCTCGACCTCTCGGTCGAATCGACGGGCTGATAGCAACTGGTAGACTTTCGTTGTGCCAATCCACGGTAAAGCGTGCAGAGTAAAGTCCATTGAACCGTCTAAATCGCATTCGAATTCGCCATCGGCGTCTGAATCAGGGTCGTTAACGGCCACCGTTGCCACTAATTGTCCGGAAGGCATCTCCTCTATCAAACAGAAGGTGTCGCGATTCTTTTCAAATGGTGGATAGAAGGTAGTGTGGTACATATTTTCTATCTTCGGCGTGGCTAGAGTGAGACTTATAATAGGAGCGTTGTCGTTAATATCATGAACAATGATAACGACAGTTGCCAGAGCTGTTAGAGGTTGGGGAGCACCATCCTCGGCAAGCACAGAAAAGAAGTATTCGGAGATACCGCCAGCATCACGGTCCAAAACGTTCTGAACGATAATTTTGCCAGTGTCTGGTTCAATATGGAAATCGCGTCGGACGAATTCGGGCGTAGAGAATGAAAAACGGTAACGGACACGACCGAAGTCGCCTGCATCAGCGTCTACAGCTGTGGGATGCAGAGGCAAGGCAGACCCAATTGGCATGGACTCGTCGATTTCGATGAAGAAACGAGCTCGTCGTGCTTCTTCCTCGGAGAGATTTTGGAGGTGGACGAAAACTGGTGGGTTGTCATTCTCATCCACAAGGTAGACACGAAGTCCCACTACCACGCGTTGACCACCGCCGTCAATGGCAGCTATCTGCATCTCGTACTCCTCTCTCTCCTCCCTATCCACAATTTCTAGAACTTGAAGACGCGGAATTCCACTCCATTTGGTCCATTGATGCAGACTAGATTAAATCGGCTACTTTTGTGCGCCTCAACAAGCTCATAATTAACTATGCCATTCTTACCATAGTCTCGATCTTCTGCCAGAGGTAAGTCAAACGTACTACCAATTGGTGTGTTCTCCGCTATGAGCAGTTCAATTGAAGGCTCTTTGTCTTTAAAATTGCGTGGTTTACTCAGGGCAGAATCAGGCCACCGGGGAATATTATCATTTACATCAATGATGGTTATGCGCAGACTGAGCACGACACCGTCGTGGGCGAAGAGAACTCCCGACCAGGCGCATATTTTCGGCCAACTGGGTTCACGGCACAGCTTTCTGTCATTGTCACGATCAAGGAGTCGATTTACCACCACAGTTCTCTGGCCCGGACCCTTTAAAGCGAAGTAGGTGGTGTCTTGCAGCATGAACCAGGGCCTATCGTCGTGCTTTGTGGAGGATCCAGAAGTATTAAGGCTGTCCAACGTTCCAACAATATCACCAACTGCCGCACCCTCGGAGATAACAAGATTAATAATGCCGGCATTAAATTTGGAGGAGGCAGTGGACACAGGAGTGAGCGGTGACAATACGCAGAGAATGAGAAAATACATGCCGATACGCAGATATTACGAGACGGTTTGGTGGGAGGAGATGCGGTGACGTTGATTAAACTGAGGCTTTTCCATCCCATGCACATGAGTTAGAGCAGCCTGAGGCTCACAGGAGGCAACTGATTGGATCAGAGCGAATGAGCCAATCCCGTGAGAGCACCATTCCATGCAGACCCTTTAGTCCCACTTGTGGTTGAGAAAGCGTCCATTTGCTAACCCTGTTCATATTTGGCTGGACGTCTGACAGTACTTAACAGTCATTCGTTCTTCTTAATGTAGTCTCAAATCTGTCCTCTAATGTGGTAATTTTATAGGCTGTAGAGGGAATGAAAGAAAGACTTTGCTATTCACGCTGAAGTTATAATCACTGTTCGCTCGTTAGTATTCAATTGGAGGAATGAGGACCTTGTCGAGAAAGGATTCCATTAAGTACCCTTATCAGTGGCCGCAGAATGCGGCGATTAAAGTGTACGCTAATGTGTGCGAAGGTGGCCGGCATCAATAAGCACATGTGTACTTTATTTGCCGAGAATATCGCGAATTATGAGCGCATTCGTACAGGGGGCCTGCAATCTTTCGCGGTTGTGGAAAAGCCCTTTTCTCCTCTCCCCTCCTGCCCTCCTCTCCAGTCTGTCCTGGCCGGGAGGACCTTCTCCTGCTGTGCAGGCGTGAGTCACTCGCCGAGGAGAAACAACTCAGCTACAAACAATGTTGAACTTGCGTACACACAGAAATGAGCTGCGGTGTTGCTTCGAGTGAATCGTAAATAAATCCCGCCGACCAAAAGACTGGCTTCTCACCCTCATTCGGAGGCGAAATGTATGCAGGGATTATCGTGCACTAAGAGGGAGGAATTTCCGCCCATCATACCGCCATATTTTGATTCAAAATGACCTCGAGTTAACACTTTGCACTCCGCTGTCTTCTCTCAGGGGACATCGTAATTCTAGCATATCACCCGGATATTTCCTCTTCGGGGACGTCGAAATTTATAGGCGAATAGGGGGAATTAACTTGTTCCAGCTAAACTTTTTTTTCCAGATATGCATGTTTACCTGATGTTTCCTCTTTAAGTTGCACACGAAATCAAATTAAAATATTGTAACATCGCCAAGATATGCAAAGTCGTCAGGAGAGTGTGTAATGTAGAAGAGAGATTAGAAATGCGAACACACTTCGAACTAAATGATAAGATTTCTAAACATAAATGAACAAGTTCTAAGCCTAATTTGAGGTGTTAAGCAGTGGAGATAAGACTAACAAGTGAAGAAATGGGAAATGTGATAATCTTTTGAAATATTACCATTATAAGACGATACCATTGCAAAATAAAAGGCCCACTGGAAGGTTTTGACTGTTTTTGGGATAAAACAAAATGCAGCTTTTTCTTACCATTAAAAAAAGTTATTAAATAACGTGATAGTATTTCTAGTAATGATTTCTGACCGGGGTAAGAGCAATTTGCATGCCTCATTCGTGAAAAAATGTTTCAGCTTTTGATGCAAGCAAGGGAACCAGTGTTTGCCCGACAATTTCCTCAATTTTTATTTATTTCCTTTCAAAAGCCATTGTGAGGACAAAAACAAGTGGTATTTGGAGGGCGCTGAGTCCGAGGAGTGTGACTGAGGCGACGGAATTGCCCAGCCTGCTTCTGCACTCTTTTGCCATGTCCCCAAAGTAGGGTGTGGCCTGGCACCATCATAATGCAGCCTGACGTCCTTCCTCTTGAACAACGCCGACCTCTTTTCGTGCCCTGCTGTCTTTTAATCATCCACTTGCTGACAGTACTTCTCCCAGTTGAGCTTTCCTTTCGGTTAGGAGAGCTCTTAACGCATTGGTCCTCGATTGTCCCACCGACTACGTCACAACATTCCCTTCGTCAGAGTCAAATTTGCTTTAAAGGCGAAAAGGTCAGGTTTTTCCTTCAATTACGATTTTCCCGTAGGCGACCTATCTTTTGTCCTGCGTTATCATCTCGTTCAAGAAGGGCTCGATTTTGTTCTGAACTAGCTGAGATGTGAGTGCGACCACTCGATCATCCGAATTCGTCTGACTTCAATCACGTGGCATTCATAATGAATATTTCAACACCAATTCCATCTTTCAGATATGATTCAAAATGCTTTGTGCCTTTCTATGGTCTCCGAGGTTGTCATGAAAGGAACTTGCTCGAAGATGGTCTTGACAATATCTTAGTCGATCAAAAATGGTGGCCCAGAACGTGGCTCATCAGAAAGGTAGAAATCATCTGTTGCAAATTTTTCGAACCATCTTCTTTCACATGTCCTAGCAGTAACTGCAGCGCTTCTTCCTCGCTGAAATTCGTATGAAATGAAATGCACCAGTAGACATGGACACACTATCACTTTACAATTTATTCCACTTAATTGCTGCCTTATTATATGCAGATTGATTGTTAAAAAGTGAAAGCTTAATATATGCTACATGTAGAAAATTATAAGAGAAAATGGTAGACCAAAAAATGAGGATGAGTGGCCGCTAGGTGACGTCCAGGATGCAGCGAACAGTGAGGGGTTAATTTGCCCTTAACCGCCCACATGAATCTGCTCAGCTGGTATTTTTAAAGCTGTGTCAGACAATTCAAAAACGAGCTCTTTGCAAGTAACTATTTAATTATAGTAGCCAAATGGATGGTTACTAAATGTCACAGTGGAGTCAGTCCTCCTCACCTCTGAGGCGAGATTAGCCTGGTGAAAATACACCTTCATGCCTTTAGCCAGTCGCTGGAATCACATTTGTACCGTCCATACTAGGACGATACGGCAGATGTTGAGCAGCCGCCTGGCAATGAAGTATTCCAGGCTACCGACTAGTTTGACTTCGGACGGTCCGATGAGCCCTCCTACCACTGTGGTGTACTGACAATCGGAACTGCTGGTCGAAGCCACAAGTTGTTACGAGGCTGTCATCAAAATTAAACATTCATAACCCGCGGAGTCGGTACTCTCTCCGCTCGATTCGTCCTCTGCATTGACTAAACGAGGTATCCTCCGGCTACAGGACACACCATTTAGCCACTCCAAACGCAAGTGTGACTCGTTTCAATGTGTTTTAAAGTACAGAAGATACGACATGGTACCTTCTTTACCAAATAAATGCCTTTATTTATATAAGAAGAAAAAATTGGGCAGATAAAGGTATATATAAGTCACTTTCCTCGAAGCCAACGAAGAAGATGGCAGCAATTGTGTTAATTTGAGAAGAGCATCACCAACCAAACTTTATTCACTTAATTTTATTGCAAGTTTCCGTTGATAGTCTTATTTTTGCTCACCAGTCACTCTGAAATCAGACGTTATAATGTTCCAGGATTACTACAGTCCGCATTTTTAAATCTGTCCTTCACAACTTCACCGAAGAGCCTTTCGGTCCACCCTCCATTGGTTCAACGTCTTACAGAGCGTCCGTAACAACCCAACAGACTCTTCTGCGCAAATTTTAATGTGGACGAGGCTTCCGCCAAGCACAATTCGTTTGCCAAAGTGACCGAATTAATCATGCAAACATTTCGAATTCTTTGCCTTACGTAAAAGGGACGTCATTCTGAGTGTCATTGAGACTCTTCACGTCACCTTTCAGAAGCACTGGTTGTGGGCAACTTGGCCGGTGATTCTGGCTTAATTAATTATTCTGCTGTTTGTGGAGGGTGCAGTTTAGTCAACGAGAAGGGACGACATACTGACGCTTAAATGATCATTTCTTCTGGTAAAGTGGATAAAGAAAGGAAGACGTACTAATAATTTTACCCCAATTCACCTACAAGTTAGGTATGTCGAGTTATTTTACTATTTTTCATAAACATGAAGTAAAAGTCTGTGTAAAAATGAGACGTGCACTAGTTTACTCGAGATTTCAAAGGAGGTAGGTTAATCGTTTCACTCGGTCCGGTTTTTCACTAATTCATAGAGTACTTTTATGAAATCCCATAAACTGGAAGTCCTCCTTTCCCCTGTTTTTTGACTACACAAATAGCTTTTACCTGCTCCTCCCGCCCCGCCCCACTCGCCCCCTGTTGAATGCGATTTCTTCTTCACAGTCACCATTTCGAGTTCGCCTCACCTTTAAGTGCATCTCTCAACCCGCAGTGGAAGCCACCAAGTTGTCCAAACACACTGGCTTTATAATTCAATTAGGCATGAAGGTGACATCGCGGAATGCGGTGTGGTCACATCTGAGGGCTATAAACGCCCTTGTGTAGTATCCGGTTTTGGCCACCTCCGGAAGCCGGATCGGTGCAGGGTACACAACAAATCCGGAACAAACATTCATTCTAACCGGGATTGATTCTCCCATTTCCCTTTCATGCCCTTCGGGGCGAATGAGGCCATAAGACGAGTGAATAGGTGACTTACCGTCGAGGTCAGGCCGGATGAGGCAGCTTGGGCGTCGGAGGGTTTTTCGGAGGACAATGAGTGAGTCTGGGTCATATCGGCCAATTTCCTCTCCTCATTTTTCCCCCTAATGGGGCGAAATATGCTTCTCTAAATAGACCAACGTCAAGTAACGACCACCGACACCAAAAAGTGGTTCTTTTTTGATCATATACATCTAGTGATCGAAAGTAAGGAAAGCTTTGGGCGGTATTTTTTTGGGTGACTTAAAAATGTCTGGTACATTTATCAGTCATGTTATCTACATGGGGGTAGAACATCTTCAGAAATGTGCGTCCCACGTCCAGTCCTCCTGTCTCCACCTTTCTTTCCTTCCACTGCTTAGTCTTCACCAAACTGCCAAAGATCTTAAAAGAAATCGGGATGTTTCTAAGTGAAGAATATTCAGTAATTCCGTCTGATGCTGTCTGCTTGCCTTCAGCCACTCCAACTGCCAACATTTCGCGGGGGGAAGGGTGGAGAGAGACTTTCGCAAAATCACCTAACTAGTTACTGAATGTGGATTCACTTGGCTAAACGGTTGTCTCCAAACTTTAAAATTGGTCAGACTTCATGCGCAGCGTTGGTCAGTCTGACAACTCATTCGGACTCGTAAGACCGCCTAGACGGAGCTTTTCCTTCGCGTCACTGAAGATCACCGTCTCGAATAGGCATATGAAGTGATGGTTAGGTGCTCTCTCTGCCCCTTTCCATGCTGGTGTGAATCTCGAATGGAGGGCAGAAAAGCCTCCTGTTGGGCAGTTTAAGAGCCAGAAAGCAACGACGGTGTAAATGGTCCATTCGAAAGAGTTATGTGTTGTCTGCACATCGCCTAGGACTAGAACTAACAAAGCAGAGAAATTAAATCCCAGGTCACCTAACATCTACTGCGTCTAGGACCCCAAAGACACATGCCCCTCCTCCTCCTCCTCACCGAAGGGAATCCTTGTCGATCTTCGTCGCATTTGATTGAAAAGTACGCCACCACCATTTCCACATCCTACAGTCGGACTCGATTAGGCGAGGCGTTCTAGTTATATCTAGTTTATATCTTCTCACTGCTTCTCAGTTCTACAATGGTACTTTTTGAGAAAATTTAATTAAGACTTGTTGTGCACTTCCTTTTTTTCCTCTACTAACCCAACTTAACCGCCATACGAGTGACTCATTTAACAAACCATTTCACTCCGACGAGGTTACGCTGATTTTGCCTTTTTCAGCAGTGTTGGAAGGCTTCAGTTCAACCTTCTTGGATGACTGACACTGTAGTCAATAACCGGATTAACCTGCTACCATCTGCCAAGTGAATTTCAGTAATTTGAGGGTTTACTCCCGTGATAGGAAATAAACGTGAGCTAAGCAGGGGACAGGAGATAACGGGAATGATTTAATAGGGAAAGTAAGGCGATTTCATTGAGAAACACCACTCAAATCCTTCAGATGGCAATATGGGGCATTGTTCTTCTCTATGACTACGAAAAGTCCCTTGATAGGAAGAAGATATGTTCGGTGTGCGACACTGAAGGCGCCTCGAGGCAATCATAATTCAAGGGAAGATTTTTAATTTTGACCTATTTTCAAACGCAAGACGGTGAATGAGTCAATTTGACGAACCACAGTCTGCTATTAAACAAAAGTAATCCTCACTTAAGGCTCCGTATTTGGTGGTCGGAGGCGCTTTGGCGAAAAATCTCCCCACTTTTATTATTCAAAAGGGTAACACTTGCCTCCCTCGCAGAAAACTGGTCTTCGACATTGGCTACGATCTTTTGAAAATCACTACCATAAAGACCCTGAGAATGTTAAATTGATGGAAATTATTTTACAGGACAAAAAAGTTTAGTTAACGAAAAGTCACCTCCTCCATCCCGCCCGCCTCCGGAGTGGTGGAAGCCGCCTCTCCCCGCTTAACGAGGCGATGAAGGCGCGGGGGGCTGGGGGGAGGGGGAAGTGACATTTTGGACCACCGGATTTATGGAGTTGGGGACTAAGTTATTGCGGATTTTGTCGTCTGATGGATTTTACACTTTCTTTTGTTTGGTAAACTCGTTCGAAGTGTCTAACCAATATTTTTCTATTGTTAGGACTTCTTTTATTTAATTAACAATTATATCGTTTGGTGGCGTATTTTCGTTTTATTCCTACTTAAAAGTGGAAGCATACGACCTGCACTTCAGACCTATTTTATTGTGTTATTTCCGAAAAGACAAAAGTGCATCGCAAGCACACAAAAGTCTATGCGCCGTGGATGGAAGTGAGACTTTGAACGAATGGCAGTGTCGTCAAAATCTGCTTGCCAAACTTCGCTCTGGTAGAGTTTTACAGCGAAAGGCTCGACAATCTGTTCGTCCGTTGAGTGGAAGTCGACGAGACCCTCTTCAGCGCAGGGCGGCTGTCGTCTCAGAGCGTCAGAGCACAGGACGCGGTGTTGCAGAGAAGTTCAGAGGCGAATCGCGTACGGGCGTGGAAGGGAAAAGCAAAAAAAGCTTTGCTATGCAAGGAAAATCGGTCTTTGAGCACTTCATCAGCTTATGGAAATTTATTTGGTGCCACGAATTAGCAGCATCTGAGATTCGCACCTGAAAGGCAACAAAGTTGGGTCCATTTCTGAAAGGACTACTTAAAGGCGACGAAAAGTGGATGGTTTAGAACAACGTTAATGGAAAGAGATCATGGATCATGATGGAAGACTAAACAGCCCAGATGCCATCAGAAGCAAGGATTCACCAAGAAGATTATGCTGCCAGTCTGGTGCAATTATCAAAAGTAATTCGGCAATTTGAACTTTTGCCAAACAAGTAAACGATTTGTTCAAACGTGTACGTTCAACAAATCGCTAAAGTGGCCGCTGAAGTTCGCGCAAAGCGGCCAGAAGGGGTTGAATTGTCGTAAGTGGGCTGTGGTCCACCATGATAGGGTTAAACCTCAAGCATTTTTCGTTACTCGCCAAAAATCGTTGGATTTGGACTGGGATGCGTTGACACATTCGCCAGGGATCCCTGAGTCTGCGCATTCAGACCACCATGCATGCAAAACTCCTAAAGTGGCAAAAATTTTAATGACGCTAATGATGTCAAGTCACATTGTATTTCAGTTTTTTGATAGCAAAGGTCAAAAATTTTATGCATGGGGAATCGGAACATTGTCTGAAGGATGTCAAAAGTAGGCGGTACTTAGACAATAATCTTGAATTTTACTTCTTACTTAAATGCGCTATCAGATAGTCGCCAGGCCAGCAGTAACGGGAATGGGTATATAATGGGGAAAGCAAGTCAACGAGGCTTCCTTTCTCTCTATCAGGAGCAGTGGAAGGCGATTTTAGTTAGGAGGTTGCTATTCCACTCAAAGCGTCGAATTCCTTTCAATTCTTCTCTAATCTATTCCCTTTGTCAATTGCATTTATAACCTGAGAACATATGTTGCCTTGAAGTTATTCCCGCGTAAAAAGCTTTTTATGAAATAATTTCACTATCCACAGTCACGCAAGATTTCACATGGTACGTCTGCTACGAAAGAAATGGACGGTCAGGCTTCCTTCAGAACTCACAGAGATAGGATGTTGTGACTCTTTTTTACCAAACTTAAAGGCAAGGGAATTACTCCTTTCGGAAATTTTAATCGTCTTTAGTGTAATTTCGGTGAATTTTTTTCTCCTCTGATCGGGAAAACGACTCTGATCAACAGATCAACTGCTATCGGGAATTTGGGTTGAATAATACGGAGGAGAAGCGGTTTCTTTCAACTCCCCTTATGGGGAAAGGCGTTGGTATCACGGGTCTGCAATTCTTGTGGGTAGGCGAGCATCGGCATGCCTCATCGCGTTGGATGAACCTGTGTCTGGTGGTTTGCACTGGTTAAGATGGACCCGTCCACTCGAGTGGTCAAATTTCCTACTGGCACTCGAAAGACCTCCTATGCAAGGCCACTATTTTTCACATACTTTCAAATGGTTCCACTGAGAATTTCACATCAATCGCATGTCATGGTTAGACGGTGGGAGTAACTTTTGTATTTCTGCTCTATATGCTGGTCTCGACGTGACATCCGGGATCTGTTGGCCTCCCAGTCCTTTCAATGAGGTAATAAATTACTATTTCTACTCATTCAACACATCATAAGCGAAGGCGCGCCGCACTGCACCACAGTAAAGACAACAAAAGGTATTTCGACTAAGAATGGAAGGAAATTCTTTCCCATTAACACGTGAAATAGAAAATAGTTTAGTGGTGTAAGTGGGTCAGTTTGATAACATATTTTGCGACGGAGTTTCTACCTCGTTGCACAATCCCTGAAAGAATGCGACCAGATTTCAGGAGAATTCGACAAGTGGCAGGAAGTTCCCCGATAGAAGGGGAGGTTGCCCCCAAACTACCCTTGTAAGAGGGCTTCGTCCGCCTTAAACCTCTTTTACGCGAAAAAGTTTGCTTATGCTACAGTTTTGCCTGATAATTCCTAGCCAACAGAGGGCAGCGTCGGAGGTGTAAATCCGAGATCTGCAGTCAAAATGTTGCCAAGTGTTCAGAGACTTCGCTGGTGCCGAAATGGTGGCTAGTTCTGGTTCTCCAGCTTTAAACCCCTGTTCCTCAAACGTGTCCGCGAAAAGAAAAGGTGTTGAGATTTTTAAATTACCTATTACTTTACCACAAATCAGTCTGTCGAACTCGGAAGGACTTACTGTGTTAACAAGGCGAACTGAAAAACAATTTTCCTGTTTTGCTACTCCGATGATGATCAGACTGGATCACGTATCTCCCGATTTGAATCGAGAACCCCGCCTTCTCAATAGTTTTGCCAAGTTTGGTGAAATAGAAGAGATTATCTGTCAACCATTTGTTTCCACTGCTTTAATTGCGTTTTCTGACTTCGATGCTGCACAGAAGGCTAAGTCAGAAATAGAAGGTTTAATTCCTGATGTTGTGGCGTTTTACGAAAGATTTCCTTGTCGCGCGAGTGGATCTTTATCTTCGTCTTTAACGAAAGCCTTCCTCACTTCCTAATATTTGTCCGAGTAGTGAAGCCCAGCACTCCACGGTACTGCGCATGCTCTCGACATCAACGGTGGAGGAGCGATTAATAGTGCTAGGGACGAAAGATAAGGCAGAGCACGAACGTAGGCAGGCGACTTGTGGTAATTTATCTGACGGTCAAGCCATCACCGTGGGCACCTGTCCTGATATGTGTCCCGAGACTGAGAGATACCTGCGTGAGTTACGACAACGTGTCGCGGTGTTCGAATGTCGCAGCACCTCGTCACCTTCTGGTCCATTACACATGGACCACACACTAGCAGTAAAAGACTACAGTCGCTCAGCTGCAGACCAGGCAGAACCTCTGCCATGGGAGCTTTGGCCTCCGAACGTTTTGCAGCGTACCGTGAATTACCTTCTAGCCGCCATAGCAAACCGACCAGAAATCGACGGTACCGGTAACCTCTGGAAACCTTGGTATGAATTTTAGAGCTTAATTTCAGGAAACTGTCAGCCACTTAACCGCTAATCCACACTTATAGAAAAAGCCTCTACCTCTTCACCGAATGTATTGTTGGCGTAGGGATCAGCTCGAAGGCTCAAAGAATAATAGACGGATTTTGATTCATTCCAGCGTAAGGTTCGTGGTTGCTGATACCAGAAGTATGACATTGTCATAAGTCAATAAGGAACCTCAAATAGTCAAAAAAAGTCTTCTTCCATTACTGGGAAGTGGTACGAAACTAAATGGAGTCTCGAAGGTAAATTTATAGTCAAATTGGAATGTCAATGCTACTCCTGGTGGGAACAATCATCAGGGAAAGCAAATATTCGTCGAATGGAGGACTTGAATTTTGTGAATACACAAAAAATTTGCCAAATCCCCAGCACTACGAGCACGTGTTCACGTACGCAAGAACGTGTCAGACATTTCAAGCGGGGGGAAGACTCAAAGAAAGGGAAAATAGGGTTGAAGTAGCGGGTAATGATGCATTTTCTGGGAGATCTACTTCACTAATTACATTTATTAATAAGACAGAGTGAAAGATATTTCATCTGCAAGAGTGAGGCCTTCGAGATTTTCCCTCAAATTTCGGAGGAATCATCGCACTCATCTAGTTCCAGTTGATTTTATCACCCTGTCTCATCAAAGGCAGTTTGTGCTGGCGAAATATATCGAGAAGGTTAATTGCTTTCACTACCCTCCACCCATGGGATTCGCCCAAAACGGTTTGGTCTACCTCTTATTAGAGGAGCAGGCAATGGCGACGCCTGGTAGTTTGTCGAGTAGGAAATGTCACCTTGGGGAAATCGTCACTGTTTACAAACACCATTGTAATTGCCCTCACAGACACGTCTCAAAGGGGCATTAGCTGCTCCATTTTTTGTAATCTCCTAAAATTCCCATAAGTGGACTTTTGCTGGTGAAAAGGTAACACCAGAGAGTGCCACAGTGTAGAGCCTCTGCAAATGAAATACGTCTATCTTACGTCTCACTTCGAGCGAATTCTTAGCGACTCTATATTAGGCCAATATTGACACCAGTTTCCACACGGTTTAGAGCCTCTGCAAATGAAATACGTCTATCGACGAAGCGAGCGACCTTATAGGCCAAGTTGACAAAATGAGACTGTTTTGAGCTGAAACAAGAGAGAAAAAGAGGGGAAAAGGGGGGTGAGGACGAAATTTGATCTACAGGCTGTGTTCACACAAATATGATCATTTCGTGTCCTTTTATGAAGTGCTACCATCTGTGGCAATTGAGATCTCACTCCATTAAGCAAAAGTGTGTTTTTTTTCACCCAAAGCAATTTTGCCATCTGCAAAACGTGCATTCGCGGGTGTTAATATGTTGTTAAAATAGTGGGGTACTGGCGACTCTCTGAATAGGACGCCACGGGTTGCAGACGAGTATGCTTGTGTGTGCGTGCGTGTGCGTATGTGGCACCTTCGGACAGACAAGCATGAGGACTGTTAGGAGGCCCCTTCGTCCTCTTAACCCTTTGCAATCGGGATCTTTTCGCTTGAGCGAAACATCCACTGGAGCCGATTTCGGTCCAATTAGAGAAATATTTCGTAGATCCTTTAAGATCATCTGTTTTCAAACAAACGTATACACTCACTAACTACGTTTCCTGTACTATTTTTGTCAAATAATGACCACAATCCATTCTAGGTTTATCAGCACATGCAGTAGAGTAATAGGTTACTTTTCGCCGGCCTCGAGGCGTCTTGAGGTCAGAGCGAACCCCACAGTCCCCTTTTAGCCTTTTTAGTAGTCTGTCGACCTCCCCATCTAGTCGGATTTCATCGAAGTGCCACACAGAAGCTTCTCTACTCTGCCGGCACTATGATTCTCTCAATTGCTCGACAAGTGCCTTTAGACATCGCAGACGCCTGAGTGGCCTCTTCTGGTCTATAGAGAACGTACTAACCAATCAAACAACTTTCCATGTAGGAAAAAGTTTACACCACCATTTGAGCGATTTTTGCGGAAAACACTGTGTTGATGCATATTCGTCCGCCCGACCCACACCACCCCATACTTTACATAATTTAATGCAAAATTGGGTGCCTTGAGCAAGACTTCCACACCACCTCGTGTAATCCTTTTGACTGTCGGCATTCCTGCGGCCCCCCTCGTAATCAAACAAGTGACAAGACTGTTTGAAGCAAATGTCGTACTGAGCTAAGTTTTGGCTGAAAATGTGGGCCGAGCCTAGTCTGCGGGAGTATTTCAAAGGGAAATATCTTATCGCTCAGCCTAAAGGAGCAGATCGTGTTGAAGAAGGCCGCAGCGCCGTGGCAGCGTCGCTCGAGTTGACACCTCAAATCAGCCGAGTACCGTATCGTTACATAAATTTTACTCACTTTCCTTGTGTGTCTGTGTGCCTGTGTGTGTCTGTATTTTGTAGCGTGTGTGTGTGTGTGTGTAAGGTTGACGGGAGGTGAGTGATTAAAGCACTACGTGTCCGGGTAAGTCATGCACAGCAGCCGATGTTGGGATGGGTACTTGGCCCTGGGTTTTTTTTTACTTTTTGGGCACTTTGCACAAATAAAAAACGCCCTCTTCAATCCGAAACTGGGGGGCTTTTGTTAAACGCTCATATATGTCAGATTCAATTTTAACTTTCACATGAATCTTTTCCCCGTGGGGACAATAAAAGAATACGAGATTTATTGACCTACGGGACAGGTTAGTTTCAGCTGAGGTTAATTAAACAGGCCTAGCCGGCTGGGACGAAGGATGGACTTATTGAAACCGTGACCATTTCTGACTTCTTAGAGCGCGAAGAAAAGATGTGACTCCCATTCCTACCTCTCTAAATGTTTTTACGGGTGGTAAACCTACTTGGAGCTGATTCCTGCAACCATCTTCCAAGTGACCCATAAATAACCTTAATTCCCATCGAACTAATGTCAAAAGGTATGGATGAGGTATACACTTCCGCCTACTCACCCAAGAAAACTTCTTCATATGAAATAATTCCTGATATGCGTTTTTTTTCTGCATCCTAAAACTAAACTTTTACCCTACTTACCTTATTTTACCACCGTCTAACTTATAAATGAATTTGTTTGATTCCATCCAAAATGGGTGGAAATTGTCGAAATGAAAGTTCATTAGGCCTGTGTAAATGTGCAAAAATGCAACTCCAGAAGCAATGTGGACATACTTAAACTGGAACGACAAATTCCATGTATTTGGAGCCATAAAAACACTATACTTGATTTGGTATCACTTTACAACTAGGGCGTAGACGATATAATGGAACTTATATTGTTACATTCAATTCATCCTCTCTGCCTTCAAAGCAGATGGAAAAAATCTGGTGATAAAGATGCAAATCTGATGAAAAATGTATCTATTTCGTGCACTAAATGGTCTCTTTCTTCAATTTCTACCTCTTCTGGCCAAGAGGTGTACACATTCTCGCCTGCCTGTAAGAATGTTCACTTTCATATGATGAAGGCTCCGCCTACCGAAGATGTCTACGTGATCGTGGTCATGTTCCAACTTGATTGGAAAAGAATACATGAGAATGTATTAGTAGAAAAGGATGGCATTGGGCTCTTCAAAATCACTTCTAATGGAAATAATGAATTAGATACATTAACGTATGAGAGTCCTCCAGTCTCAGAATGGGACAGGACAGTAGATCCAGTGGAGGTGATTAGTGGGGTTGGCGTCAGTGTCTTTCATCACATGCTAAAGGCCATGTTTACCCAACATAAGTTCATACCCACAATGAATGGATTAGAGGAAGCTGTCCCAAATATCCCCATGTGTTAGCAATTCCTCACAGTTCAACATGCATTTCGGGCGGTAAAATTACCATGGAATGAAAGTTAGAGTCCAATTTACCGCTGACAGAGCATACAACTTAAAACTTCACCATTTTACTCTACTGCAAACATTGACATAATTCAAACCAGAAAAACATCTTAATAAGGCTGCTCTCCACCCATAGGGCTTGCCGATGCGCTGTTCCTTCAACTATTTCCCCACTATTTATGGTCCAAAAATCACGAAAAAAGGAAAAGTATATAAAATCACATTCGGTTGTTTTGCAAAGGCACGGTAATGGCATTTCAGCCATGTATAAACTCTGCCTGTCTCGGCCTGTGATTGGAAGCTTTGATTAAGGTATGATTACTTATTCATGAGTCCACTGTAATAAATGTGAAAACTGTCTTCCAGATCTCGTTTATATGTGACCTTCATTGTCCTCACATGATAACCGCCTACCGCATCATGTTGAAGCCTCCGCGAATATTGCGGGGTAACGTTTGCATTATTGTCAAAATAGACCAGTAAATCAGCTACCTTCTTACATGTCAGCTTACGTCGTGTTCACAACTCTAAACATAAATCTGTTATTTCACCTCGATCAAAGGCAGGACATGAAATTACGTCCAATGCCACACTGTCAACCAATACCAATTGATCACTGTCAACTCAACTTCTAGCCATTTGCCTAGCAATTATAAGCCATTTTATGAAAAGAGAAATAGAGAGAGGGGAGCAGAGATTGTTCCCGTCACTATTGGGTTCTTGGGTGAGGAATGACATGAATTACTCTAGTGAACATGCGAAAGAGTTCTACCCGCTGAGGCGACTTGGGGTACGAGAAATGATTTCAACATCTGATCCCAATAAAGATGTAGGATCCATATTACGGAAGGCTGAATGTGCAGTTGTCGAGTTTTGCGACCAAATTCATCGAGAAGAGAATTGCAATTACCTCCCCTCCCCCTTCCACCCCCTCCCAACACTTCCTCAGTTCCCCCAGCCATTCACCAATTATTCGACACTTGTGACATGTTATCTGGAATATTGAGGAGGAGAACGCTGAAGAAGACTCCAAAATATACACCGAGTGTGGAGAATATTTTCATTATATGGCTAAGGGCGAAAGTGACGAGATTAACAGCAGTTGCAATAGAACAAAAGGCAGGAGAGGCGAGTCGGTTGAACCAAAGTATTTAATTGCGAGATTTGAAAATCTACGCAATGTGCACATACGTCACAATGACATTAAATTATATGAAGCCACGCATTGGGCAAATCGATTGACTACAATCAACTTTGACGGATACTGAAATCGAGCACCGCATAATGTGTGGAGCAGAAGGAAGCCTTCTCAATACGATGTGAGTTGCATGGTGTAGGCAGAGCAGTAATAATTCCAGCTGTTGTGGGCCCGAAAAAGTGTTTGGCTCAAGCTCTATGCTCATAAAACATGACGAGGATGTTACACCTGGTCTGTTGTGTTCGCAATACCTCCCTTTGGCCCAGTTTATTCCACGGCCAACCGCTTTTTGCATTTGAGGCAATTGCACTTTAAAATAACAACGACAAAATTAAATGCTATTTACTGTTTAAGTCATGCTTCGCAGTTTGTATTACATTCATCTAGCGGATTAACGAAGGCATGTGAATTTTGTGTTTGCTGAATCTGCCAGGTGCAATATGACCTAGCGTCGCCGACTTCCTATTGGTGGTCTTCGCGCCGGCAACACTTCAACGGGGCACATACATTGCCGCACTTTTTGCTGGTAAATGTGGCTTGATTTTATCTTTTTAAACCACCTCTTTTTGTGTGCACTTTGCTTGTTCTCAAACGGGCTGCACGTAGTGCTAATGGCTACTTGTGTGCTCAGCTCGCATCTCCTTCGCTTCATTCCCATTTTTCCCCCCTTGATGTCTTGTGGGTTGCTTGTGTTTTCTAAGCGCAACGAGTATTTTGCTTGTGTTGCCTTCTGTGTTAGAATGCGACTGTGTTAGCTTCCACCCTGGAGCTCACTTTGTATCACCTGTGGCAAATGGCTGTAGTTGAACATGTGTAATGTAGGTGTATTCCCTGACGTGAGACTACCCCTGCGATAATGGCATTATTATAGGTAATTACCTTTCACACTTGTGATGATTAACGACTGTGAGGATGAATCCCCGAAACTGGAAGCTGGCCTATGTGTGTTGCAGTTGAATGGTAATGGTCCTCGCCTTCTTCACACTTTTGTAGATACGAAACAGGAGCCACTCCTCGTCGACAGTGAGCATGGCATAATCTTTCGCCAATACCAGTCCGAGGCTGATCTTGAGAAGATTGTACTGCTAATAGCGAAAGATCTCTCGGAACCCTATTCCCTGTACACATATCGTTACTTCATTTACAATTGGCCGGAGCTATGTCTGTTGGTACGTTTGACCCTCTAACAACTGCATGGTGGAAATAGGCGACGACAGAGGATGGGTGTGTGGTAGGAACTATTGTGTGCAAGTTGGGATATCACGGGCAGAGGAAGCGTGGGTACATTGCGATGCTTGCCGTGGAGAAGGAGCACCGGAGGAAAGGAATTGGTTCTACACTAGTGCAGCTGGCTGTCGACCTTATGATTGAGGGTAAAGCGCAGGAGGTAAGCCTTTTTAGGTCTTTTCTTGACGAATCCCACCACGGTGTACGCATATTGAGCACTTTAAACAATCGACCGTTTGTGCATGTGAGCAGCGAAGCACCACATTTGACCGAGGTGGCTTCGGCTATTGTATTAGATGTCATGAAGGTTAAGGGCAATAGATTGGCCTCTTAGCAAACCACAGTGGTGTCTGTGATGCAACAGAGCCTGTGTTGGATACTCGAGGTGTATGCATTTTCTACTGAGCAGTCTTCCATCTGCCGATGGCACTGGTGTCTGAACATTGTTGACGTATGTGTACCTTAAACAGGTTGTCCTGGAGGCGGAGGTCGACAACAAACCGGCGTTGGCCTTGTACGAGCAGCTCGGATTTTGTCGGGACAAATACCTTTTCCGGTACTACCTCATTGGCACAGACGCTTTCCGTCTAAAACTGTGGCTTGATGAGGAACCCCAATGAATTCTGCCGTCACATATTTTTGAATTATTTACTCCCATCCTACTTCTGTGTATGACGCGTTACTTGGTCGTGTGGGGCCATGGGCAGATATGTCGGTTTACTTTGTGGGGGCGAAGCAGGCGCTTGATTGCTTTTCGCCAACACTACTGGCGTTAACCACAAGAACCTGCATTCTTGGTATTCCATTCACTGGGTGATAAAGCGTGGATGACCAGCCACCCTGCAGTGTACACCATTGTGGGTCTCTCAACGACCTCGTTCTCGCCGCCCGCAGAGGCCCTCCAGAGTAGAGGGAGTGCCAAAAAAGCTGAAACTCCTCATACTAGTAGGCACAACCATCACTCGACCATGATAATCGCCCCGAGACCCGCGGATCAAACGACGCACAGAAACCACCGATAAACGGAGAAACTGATCCTCCACCGAGCCGTGATGCATTAGAATTCCAGCATGGCTCACTGCTCCGGACCACATGGACGATAGCTGATGCCACCACCGAAAGTCAGCACAACTGCCTGGAAGCCCACAAAACCACCCGCCCCTCACCACCGCGGCAAAAAGGCAAATTTTCACAGTCACCTTCAGTAATGACAGGTCTGACACGCAAGAACAAATCACAACGTCTGGTTCATTAGAAGCGACACCAAACCTGCAAACGCAGGATCCCCGCCCACAATTGGCAACCTACAGGAAGGATACACACTGTTAAGCATTATCAGAGATCTTGGTGTAGAAATCACTACTCAACGAAGTTTATTATACATCATAAGGGAGGGGAGTATCTGCCTCACCTGCGCTGTCGCTGTGACGCATCTGGGACCTATAATTAACGTCTTTCATCAGCAGTGTCAGATCTCACTTCCTGTCATTTAATCAAAAGTAGCAAATAAACATCATGCAATCAAGCCGGACTCACTCTTTCGGCTTCCCGCCCGTGCCAAATCCGCAAACCCTATGTGCATAAATATCACCAATCAGTTAGGCGGGCTCCAAAGGTTCAGACAACTTGTATATCACAACTTCATAGTAGCAAATAAAGCATCATGAGAAACCAACCTCCTCAGGCTGATGCAGAAATCACAATTGTAGCGCACCCATCCAGGTGGGACACCGTCAAGGCAACTCGAAAGTCTCAATGGGGAGCCAACACGAAGCACACAGGCGATACAGAAAGCCGCTCTCTGACCCACATCATTTCAAAGCACTGTTCAGACTCGAGCAGCAAACGCGACCCAAGCCACAACAACACAACGACGACCCACGCCGCATTCCCACTCAACCGCACACCGATGCAACGAACCAGTAAAACACACACGACCCGCTAACTCTCATATGCAATCTTTTGCCTTAACAATGTCCTGCACAAAAGTACCCTCAAGTGAAGTAGTAGATTTACGCACAAAGCTAGACACCCACGACGTCAAAGCTATAGCCAATTCCATTATTGACTTCACAAGGTTTACTTTCCATAATACCCCTCAAACCTCCAACATTCTTCCAAAAGAGGCAGCATGCAATAATTAGACTGCTTAAATGCACGAGCTTTGTTTGCAGTGCTGAGATGTTCACTTTAATTCTGTCAAAATTATTATCGGTGTTAAACCCCACCGCTGATATCACATCCCGGTAGACATCACCACCATTACGCTTGTACGCACAGAAATGTGACGGCTGGTAGATTATGCCTATTGCTACCCTTCTCTGACGGCAAGTGCGTGAACACAGACTAAATCCATCACGCATAAATATATATCATGGTAATGAGACCAACGCCGCCTGACAACATTGAGGGGTCCTGGAAAATGCACACCCTCGATATGGTGGAGTTTGATAAGCTATTAAGCCTCGCGTTTCAACGTTCATTTTCAAAGTTGCCTTCGTGAATTTGATGCACATTTCAATCTGTCGCCCTGCTCATTTTCTTATATTTGGCCTTAATCATGCTTGCATCATGAATTTCCAACATCTCTACAACTTTCCACTGAGTTATCTATTCTTCCTGGTCTTTCTGGCGGCAATAAGCACAGTCGTCAGTTTGCGAAATTAGTAATCTGTCACTAAATTGGAGAGAATTAATGCACTCCCACAATTATGGAGCACATAAAAGAACGTTAATGTATATTCTACAAAAGCAGAGGTACATGCTACTTCGATCGAGCACTTGACGAGGCTGTACGCGGTGTGCAAATCCCACGCATCTTGCTGTCTTCACCTACACAACCACATCTGGTATGTCGCACCAGTTGTCATTTGAACTACTCCCCTTTGGCCCACGAATGATTGACGCGTCCATACCTCCGCCATTCAACAGGAGCTGAAACGTGCACCGGATATTATTCATCTCGGAGATAGCAACACACACACACACACACACACACACACACTTGCACACACACTTGCACACACACATATCCCCACTCACGCATTATCACTTGTCATGAGAACTCACGCGTTTTGTCGGGCTGTTTCCCTTTTGAAGCGCTTCCAGTTGACTGATATAACAGTTCTCAGTATATCCAAGGAGGTCTAAGGGGAGAACGGGTAAATGGCGAGGACAGTTGTAATTTCGGGGTCAACCCAACGAATTTATCGATACAAATGATGGAAGTTGGTAGACATTTGACTTGAGCAAAACCTTGTTAATAATAATATTTCTCGAATTTCTGCATTCAAGATTGACAGTGGCTAAGTGCGACTGTGGTGCCTTCCAAACACCGGTGACCGTGGTCACATTCATTTAGACTTGTGAATATTTAAATAACCATGATTCCATTGACTCTGTTAATTTGGTGGCAAATGATTCCTGGTTCTCTAGTGCATCATCTGTTTAAGCATTGCTGATAGAGTTGTCTTCTTGAATAAATTCGTACATTTTCCTAATTAATTCATGAGTTAATCCATTTAGTCCATTTTTATGACTAGACCCGCTACAAATATTATTTTCGCCCCACATCATTTTTGTCTCGATTTCTATTTATTTTCCTGAATACACGAACCTACTTCTTTCTTGCTGTCATTTCATAGGTTTTGTACTAAACGAAATCTGTAGTATTTAAGGTCGACGAATTTTTTAACAGATTTTTTTACTATCAAATTTAACGGTTACGACAATATTTTTTAAAATTTTTTACTTCAGTGTGCCGGAGTCATTTAACGCATATTGGACAAAACGTCAAACTGCCAAATTTCTATGTTATTACAGCAATTTTTCTGTAATTGTTCCATTGTTTTAATTAGCCGTATAAAAGCTTGCCTTTCAAGTACCTTTTGTAACCTTTCGCTGCATGTGTATGTCTTTTCTAAATACGTTCGTAAATGAATTTAGCACATACACATTAGCATTGTTAGCTTATACCAGAGCTTATTCCGGGAATAACTTTCTTAGACTAAGTTCGTCTTATACTCCAGCCAATCCCTTAGCTACTGAAAGTCGAGTTAATATATTACTGTGACTTTTCCCTACGTTCCTTAAATCATCCCAATGGTATGTTTATACAAATTCGCGTAATTTTCTTGTCCCTGTTTGCTCTGTGGTCGTGCTTTCGTTTCTTGCAACTACCTCCAGCAGTTCTTAATGTTGTTCTCGTAGATGTAATATATTAGCCTCTGTGGGTGTCGGATAATCAAGATGTTTTTAAAACGTTTGTTATTGGTAGTATATAAATCTCGGTTACAATAACTACGTGGTAACCCTGTTTTATACGGACATAATGACTTTGTTTCAGCGCTTCACTCTGGCCTTCTTATCGTCCAAGATGAATTGTCAGTCGAAGGAACAAAATCAATTTTGCGCTATGCTTCATTATTCGTGTCTGAAAGTTTGCATATACTTTTTAGAAGTTCAACGTTTAAAACATTTCCCAAATACATTTGGAAGTCAAATGTTTCGTTATACTACGCGATTGCTAGCGAGGTTAGGCTGGTAACTTCTCTCACACTGTTTAGGTATGTTCAAGTCTAAATATCTGCATTATTCTTCCACGACCGAGTCGGACAGTTGTGAACAAAAGTCGAATTTTTGACATTATCATTACTAACGATACAAGCGCTACTGAAGACGAACTTGTTGAACTAGCCTCGACCTACGGTGTTGGTTCTAAAGGATATCAGATTTTCCGTTACCCAGTTGGTTAGTCCTACTTGGCATACCTTAACCTATACAGCATTGGCGGAAAAGTCTACACCTGGACGGTCTGAGATTATCACGCACTCGTCGGTATGCGTCGGTGGAACATTTGACATGTTGCACTATGGTCACAAAGTGCTCTTGAGCATCGCAGCCGTATTAGCTGATCGACATTTACTAGTCGGGATTACAGATGTTTGTCTCCTTCGTAAGAAATTTCTTGCACCGTTGATCCAAACTTTCAAGGCCAGGGAAGCCATATTAACGAAATTTTTGACTGATATTGATTTTCCTGAGGAGCAACTAGAAATCTGCCGTCTTGCAGATCCTTATGGTCCACCGTCAAATCGACCCGATTTCCAATGCATTGTAGCTAGTCCTGAAACAATCAGGGTGAGATAATCATTAAATACTATGTATTCTTACTTATCTTGTATTTATTGGAGGACAATTTTTTGTGCCTTATTTACCGATGGTTTAAGTATTATTGAAATAACTCGTAACAATGCGCTAGTCTATTTTAAAATTTCGATAACTTTTTAGTGTTCGGGTTATCTCGCAGTTTACAAGGACTTTTACTTTGGAGCTGATATCTTTTACTTTGACCACTTCCATAACCCATGATAGTTGAATTAAGGGAGGTGCGTAATGCTACATTTACTGTTATTTTCTTATTCTATTTCAGGGTTGTGAGAAAATTAATGAGATGCGGCGTGATCTCAGTTTCGCTCCTCTCTACATAGAAAAAGTTGAATACATTCCGGCGTGCCAGAGGTAAGTCGTTTGTTCCTAGGCAAATTTTCATAATTTCTTCTGTTTGCCTTCTTGGCATGGAATTATTTGATTCTATCACAATCAGATGTTCTTTTTTTCGAATGTAAAATGCCCTACTCGGTATTTAAATAGTCATGATTTCTTGTTAAAAGCTGCTTGCTTGCACTATAACTTGAAGTAGAGAAGGTAGTGTTATTTGCATCTGGTGCGTATGTATTGTTTAAAAGTTGAGGTATTATTAACTTTAGCATAGAACGACTCTTTTTGCCACACGACTACGTGGACTGTAAATTCAGCTCTTCTACTCTTCGACTAAATCTCCTCGGTCGTCCCCTGCGGAATGGACACTCGGGGGAAATGAAGTCAAAAAACGGAGTTTGGGTGATTGGACTGACGGGATGTGTCGGCTCAGGAAAATCTAGCATCGCAAATCACCTTAAAGAGCTTGCCGGAAGTCGCCTGTGCATCGTGGATGTTGATCTCATCTGCCGCCAAGTTTATGAGTGAGTCACGTGCCTCATTGATCTAGTGGGTCGTCGTCCGACTTGGGTGTGAGCACTTTTACGGAAATGTTGAGGTAGTCCAGAGGAAAAATTCAAGAGATGGAACAGTTATTGGCATCCTGAATTGCAATCGAGAAACCAATAACGGTTTACTTATCCGAAAATCTCACCTGTGATTTGAGGATTCCTCCCATGTAGCCATGAAGGTAGGTCTGTTACTAACTTGAAATTATTCCTCGAAAGACGGTGATTGCAAATTCGTCTCGACTCAACCATCTACCTTTCGATCTTGCAGGATGTTTTCATAACAATCGACTGATCTATACGAATGTGAAAATTTGTTGTAAAAATACTCTTTTCTTATGTACCGTTGGGGCAGTCGTTACTTCGTAAAAATCATCTTTACCTATTGGACAAATATCCTAATTTAATTAATCTACCGCCTAATTTATAGCCATCTCTATTCACGGTTAAATGGGACATAGCTTTCTGTTTTCGTGAAGTTTATGCGGACTTCTCTTTTCTCTCACTGCATTACTTTCATCTTTCAGATCTGATCCTGGAAATTGTACCAACCTAGGAAATTATTTTGCTCTGGCTCCGATACAGCAACTCGATGCACTTTTTGAGATCGGTGACTTGGAACGTCAAAATATTTTATCCTCTGTTGAACTAAAAATTAGTCGGTTGCAGTTAGAAAGCAATGCGAATCCGCTTATTGTAGTCTTAGAGGGTGCAGTGATTTCAAAGGTCGGACTGGATGCTCTTTGTGATGAGGTGCGCCACAAACATGGAATTTTTCAAGCTACTTGGTCTATCCTGAGACTTGACTTCTACTTTATCATGCACTTGTGTTTTAACGATTTAAGCGTTTGCCTATAGATTTGGACTGTTTACCTACCTCGGTCAGAGGCTGTGACTCGTATAGCAAAACTCTGTGACATTACCGATGAAGAGATACTGAATACCGTGATCGAACGAGTCAGTGAATCCAATGTTGATTGGTGGACACCATGTCAACGCGGTCTGAATTTTGGTCCAATTGGCCTGGCTAACATCGTCTTTTGCACCTCTTGGGACCTGGAGTTTACTAGAAAACAGGTGGAACGTGCCTTAAAATACTTATTCCAATCTATTTCCGTGTCATTCTGACAGTGTTAAATTGTAAGTAACCATTATTTTCCACACAAAGCGTATTAACGGTGACGCTACAGGAGAACACTTTCAATTGTCGAGGATGCTTCATTGGTTTGAACGGTATTCTATTCAGCCAGAATATTATATACTCTGGGATGGGGTGCGATCTCTTTTTGCGAGGAATTTATTTATCATCTTCCTGGGGTTAATTCGTGGCACTAGGAGACATGAATTAAAGAAAATGAAGACGAGTTAAAATGAGTTGGAAAGTGGCCGAGGTTGGCCGCGAGGACATACTGCTTTGTCGGTTTTAGAGGCACGGATCTTCAGTCGCCAGAAGTCCAACTCAAGTAAATTTGCAGTCATGTCGGTGGGTGTATAAGCCGATTGGCAGGCGGGGTGATTGAACTGCCGTAATCTGTTTTTGTCAGGCCGTAGGTTAACGTGGGGAGATGAGGCTTTGCATGAAGTAACAGTCACTGCATGCTGCGATTATTGGTAACTGATCAGTGCATTGTAACGTTTATCGATGGATAGTCATGAGCGCATTAAAGTTCCAAGAGGTACAACGATCGGGGATAACTAATGATTTCGCAAAACACTCATGGTTTGCTGATTTTGGTAGTATTTAGGCAGGTGACTTCACAGTTATTTGTATGTGATAAATATTTGTCCATTCCGGTGTTTTAATTCGATTTAAAAAAGACGCTTGAAGCAATATCATGATTTAAGACGTTACGAGATGACGAAGCAAGTTCAAATGTTCGCGAAGTCGTAGCAAATACGCCACGCTACTGCTAATGCTTCTGACGCATAGACGTGCTTCTGCAGAAAATCAGCAGAAATTTGGGAATGTTGTGTTTCACGGCACATTTGGAGAAAGTGCATCATGCGTTAACATGTGTATATTTTATTTACTTATTCATTTCGACATAGATATACGCTAACCGAAATATTCACAGGAACATACTCAGTCCCTGGGAATTGTTCAGCTTGGTTATTAATTACATAAAAACTCAAGTATTACTGACCCTTTTGCAAATAAAAGTAAAAAGGTCGATCACCTCAAATTCATATTCTCCACAGCAATTTGTGAAAAAATGGATATTGATGGTTCCATAGAATGGTTCACTGCAAAAATGTTATTATAACATCAACCTTTAGGTCAACTAAGCGTAGCTTCTAGTATAAAAATTTATTTATAGTCAAATATGACGGTTGAACTGTTGGTAATAACTGTATTTCTATAATCAGAATTAGTCAACTTAGAGAACACAGTTAATACAGCGCCAATCTCGAAATCTGCCCCTCTCTGTTCATTGGTTTGTTTATGTAGGGATGGTTAGCTTGTTTCGCCTAAGACCCAAATGTCCTCTCCTTCCAATTGTAAGAACACTAACAGCAGATGCCGAAACCTCGGATATGGTAAACCCAACCTTGCGTATTATCGTAATAGCCTATTGATATGCCGAACCCCTATAAACCAAAACCCCGGCAATGCTTCCTGTGCCGCCACAATGTAGAATTGGACTACAAAGTACTTTAGTTACTTTAGTTAACTTCCCTAGAACGTACAACTGTTATCCCAATTTGTGTCCCCCTATACTGGTCGGGTTTACGGTCGCCACATAACCGGTCTTTGCATTCCCATGCAGAAACGCATTTCAACCCTGATTGAAAGGGCTCGTCAATTTGGTAAGAGAACACATTCAAATTACACCCTAAGGCTTTATGGCGCACGAGTCGAAAGAGACAGTGTTTTTCACCGACCCATCTATCCTTGCAAACAAGAAAACGTAACCCTCGATACACTTCCTATAACTCCATTTGCAGTCGTCTTCTCAATACACAATTTTTTTTAAATTCATAGTCTTTTTCTCGGCTTACTTCCTAAAACACCCAGACTCAGTTTAACCAAGTAAGACCTTCAGAAATACCAAAGAACCATTGGCATTATTTTTTTCCAAAAACCTAATATTTTTGGTGCGAACAACAACATTATTATTCATTTTGCAAATTTATTGTGAAATAGTAATGTAGATTATTGGTCGTCAAAATATTACTTCGTCCATGATTAGTCCTTTACCATGAAATTTTCGTCATTGCTTGAGAGGGAGGTTGTGCGATCTCCAAACCTTGACGAGTGAATCGACAAGATGATCCGTCATTTCGTCGGTGTGGAAGGGAGATGGTGCTAGCCGTAGTCTTTCGGTGCCTTTGGCCACTGTTGGATAGTTTATAGATTGAATGTAAATCCGGTGGTTGCGCAGCAACTCATCCGAGATGCTGGTGCACACCTTAGCATTGCCTACCTAAAAAAGAGTGAAGGTGTTGGTTTACACAATGTTTGATTTTATTTATGCACGCGTGGGTAGTGGTGTCTTGCTCCTACGCTTTCTAACTGCGTAAATAAATGAGTCGCGTCGGTAAACCATATACAATACTGTTTATTTCATTTGAAGAATAACCTGGAGTTAGTTTTTGGTGACTTATAAGTTTAGTTGGGGATGTGGCACGTGAACTCTTAAGTCTAAGATGGATGCTCGTTTGGTTGCACGTAACCGCACTTTTCTTAGAATTGGTGCAGATCACAATAATTAAGAGGGAGAGGATGTACGAAATAAAGGTGCCAACCACTCGAGGAGCTTAATGACCCATTCGTTTTGCTATATAATTTAGAATTGCTTCATATTTGAACGTAGGATATGGCAACAATATAACATCGACCTTTGGGCACAAATAAATAACTAGATGAGCCAGCGCTTGACGCTAAAGTGGCAGTGGAGTTTTGGCGAAGTTAGTCGACTTCTGTTTCGTCGCAGTGGACTAAATGTTCCAAGGTTGCGAGTTAAACACCACTTTCCGGTTTGACTCATGGGAATCTGAGAGGAACCCTGCTAGTTAGTACGCACTAACTTGGCTAAACGGGTTTTGACGCTCTATTTAATAAACTTTCCAGTCTGACCATCTTCAGTTGTCCGTGGAATGAGTCATAAGCGCTGCTATGGAGGGACAGACAGTTGGCGTACAATTTAAAACCATATGCCAAAGTTAGCTTTAAACATGATAGCAGGCGTTGCAAAGCCGTTTACCATTCATCCCCAACAGGTATCATTGTCGTAGGGATGATGAGAGAGCAATAACGCGATGAGCTTAAAAGGAGATTTCCATAAATGAGAACACAGAGGTCACCAAATTATGATTCATCAAATTACCTGAAGTTTTATAACATATTCGTCGACATCCCCAGATATTCTTATTCCCGTGTGATAATGAAGGAAAAATTGCGTTTTAATGAGCGTTTCTTGCTAATATAAACATCCTCAGCTGCGGCCTCAACGATACGTTAACAAATATTCCTTGGGGCCGACTGAGAGTTCAGATGTACGAATGAAATTAATTAAGAAGGCAAAGCTTACACATTAATGTAGTGTCTCCTTTTACTGGTTAACGAATTAAAACTTTTCTAGAAATGTACGGGTCAACGGTAGTTCAGGCCGATATGGCTTTACCACGTTGTAGTAAATGCCAGTGCTACAAACAACCTTAGGGAAACGGACTTTCCTCCAAATTTCAGACAATACAAGAATGGTTCAATTAGAGCGTTTGACATACAAGAGAGAAGCAAACACTGAGATTTATGGCTGCTACGGAATAGGGGATTTTAAACAAAGTGTTTGTTGATCAAGGAAGGCAGACCCATTAATATAACAGAAGGGGTGTTGTGAAAGGCCAAAGGTGTAAATTATGAATCAAGTGGGTGAGGACATTATTTGTGTAGCACCGAGAGAGTACTCACTACTAGGGGTCAGTATACCGAGGTGGTAGAAAAAACTCTTTGCAACTGAGTTCATTTAATCATGGAGGGTCTATGCTGACCAGAGCGCAGCGGCTAGGGCTTTGTGAAAAGTTGGTAAATTGAAAAGAAGAAAAAAATGAAACCAACGATGAGGTGGCGAAAGACTGTTTTAACCGAGGAATGTCTGTACCATGTGATTACATCTGACACCGTCTACTCAAACACAGGAAGGAATTACAGATGGTACAAAATGGGGACCGTTCTCATCAAATAACTATGATTCTGGGTAAAGTTTTCCTAACTCGTAGTTCCCAATAAAGTAAGAAACTTTTAAGACATCATGACCTTAAAAGTGCTGTTAAGGGATTTTGAGATAATAGAATGTGAAGAGTAGAAGCACTAACTTATTCATGTAAAAGGAAGGCTTAAATAAACGCTTCTATAATGAATTTATTCGCAAGGGCAATTACATTGACAAAGGTACTTGCGAATAACCTACGAAGATTGGGATGATGTGAGAGGGCACAATGGCAACGGGCAAACCAGCCTCTAGAAGTCGTCGGCGAACTAAATCCACTCGGCGCCTGTGCTCCGCACGTAATTGGCGTCCCTCAGATGACTTGAGTATGGCAACGCTGGCGCGTGCTGCTGCCAGCACCGGAGGTGGTAACGAAGTAGTGAAGATTAGACCGCCGGCATAGGAGCGCACAGTGTCCACCAACGCCCTATCACCCACCAAGTAGCCACCAATGCACGCGAATGCCTAGAGCACAAGAAGGTAAAATGAAATTTGACAATATTTTCTTCGAGTGAAATAGTTAAATTGATAGGGTTTTAATTGACAATTTGATTAGGGCAGAAAACCCAGGAAAATCATTTTATCAAGTTAATAGACGTTGTCAGTGATACAATAGGTGAAACAATCAGTGGTGAGACCTAAAAATTAATCCCAAATATGCTATTACTTCCCTTATTTAAAAGGTAATTCTAAACATGTCCAGTGATATTGTCAAGGCAAAAGAATGTAAGCACAATCCAAGCAAAGTAAGTAGATTTTCTATCCCCTACCACACATTCCATATTAAGACGATGGATTATGTACATTTTAATCTAAGCCATTCTAAGGTTTAAAGCGAAGGCAGTTGGTTGATAATAGCCTGAACAGCATCGGATATCAGTGCCAAGAATCCAATTTCCTCGGTATAAGTGTGCAGGCCAATGATTCATGCTGCTTGCATTGCAGTAACTGGCTGCTAGGCTAGTTCCTCGCTTCACCCTAAGTCGATTAAACGCAGAGTAGACTCTAATGATACTTTGCCCCATATGTAAACACACACTGTTTACATTAATAATTACCGGTATAGAATACGGTTAAGCCCAGTGAATAAATCTTGTCTACAAAATGCAATTTGGTCAAAAGAATGGGGGTCAAATTGGAAAAAAACCATGTCTATTCCCCGTTAAGTACTGAAGTTGAGATGGTGGAACATTGCACACCTTGCCTAGAGTACCAGTAATCGCGTCAATTCGATGCATGTAGCCGAGTTCCTCCGCGATTCCACCTCCCCGTTCACCGTAGAGTCCCACAGCGTGTACCTCATCCACAAATGTGAGCGCGTTGTGTTTTTCGCAGATGTCGAGAAATTTCCGCAGTGGAACAATGTCCCCTTTGAAAAATTAAACGAAAGGCACTTCCTATGAGGTAATTCAATTTGTAAACTTCACTTTAAGAACATATCAAACATTGTAATATTTGTCTGCTTATTACATCCTCCCATTCTTCTGTGCGTCAATGTTCTTTTATGATGGCTGAGGTCCCCAATCATTCCACCGATGTCTCTACGAATTCATTGACCTAAACAATTACCTAATTGACTACCAGATATGATTCGGGCATTAAACCAACTGGATTAAGTTAAAATAAAGAGAAGGCGATAATACTTGCACCAGATAATTGGCAGCTGTGACGTCTTTTTTAAATTTTAACTCAAAATAGTTTTTTTTGGATAGGCATCACAGTTATTGCTTAGGAGACCGACAACCAAGGTCAAAAGAGTGGAAACCTTTTCGAATGAAGTAAAAATGATAGGATAGACCTTATTTAAATGCACTTAGTAGTAGTAATCGGACTAGAGCACAATTGTTAACAGTGCTTAAGTTTTAATTATAACAGAAAAACAGCATCCCCTTTAATAGACTTCATTATCTTTATGTTCACTGTATGTTTCGGCTCCCTGAGGAGTCAAAGATTTTGGAGAGTATTTGAAATATGGAATGATTGGTTATATATGTCTAAAATCGAGGATCCTAGTAAGATTATTATATTGCTCACCGTTCATTGAATGAACTGTTTCACACACAACCAGCTTGGGAGCATTCGGAGTCGAGTGTTGCTGTAGAAATTCATTCAGTTGAGCCACGTCATTCTCGCGATAGATATATTTTGGCACACGGCTGGTGCGTATCCCATGGATAATAGAAGCATGATTTTCCAGCATCAGAAAATACTTTCAACCCTGGGATTAATGTCCCCAGAGTGTAAAGGGCAGCCTCGTTAGCAACAAAGCAGCTGGTAAAGAGAAGACCTGCCTCTTTACCGTGTAAATCGGCTAACTCGTGCTCCAAGGCTTCGTGAAGCAGCGTGTTACCGGAAATGTTGCGCGTACCTCCAGACCCCACTCCGAATCTGTCTATTGCGTTCCTGTATTTTGACGAAAAATTAATTCAAACTCATGTAAGGCATTCTCCAGCGCATCCAAACTATTAAGACTAATTCATGCATTTAAAAGTAACTTTCCAAACCCACAACAAAGTAAGTTAATTTAACGGATTCCAAGCAATCAAGATTTAAAAAACTGGTGATGGGAACAGGACAACGTTTGCATTTTTAATAGACTTATTTATAAAGGGGTTTATATTTGCCACCAAATCAGCTAGTTTTTCCGTGCTACGAAAGTTTCATTGATTACGACCTCCAACATTTTCATAAGTCAGAAGATAAGCATGCATTTGGGTCAGTTGAATACATAAGTGACACAAAATGTAATCTATGTAAAGTTAGTAATTACACAAAGGACCGATAAAATGAAAAAAATGAAAAAACAGAACGAATATGAGATTAAGGATACGAATACCTTGTTAAACTATTTATGCTATTGTATCAAATGAATTGTTAGAACACCCACATCAACGAATATTCGTTAACATACAGCATGTGCTGAGTGGAAAAAATTTCCAATCACAGTTTTATGAAACAAAAGCCCTTCGAGTAATTATTAACAGGAGCATAATAAACGGATTAAACGAAATTCGCCAAGCGTGGTCATTGTGTAATGGATGATGCAAACAGGAGTCAGAGTAGAAAGAATGGCAATAGATTTAACAAACTATTACCAGTTCTAAACTACGCGGAATATTCCAGTCTGGCAAGACACGTTAGCAGAGCATGACAGGCTATAAAATGATATTAACAATTTACCTTGCACTGTGGCGAACCATTGGATGTCTACTCATGCCAAGGTAGTCATTTGAGCACCATACATTAATAGTTTGACGGCAACCTGTAGAAAAATCGTGAGCCAGAGGATAATGGTCGGTATCCCTAAGGATTCGTCGAAATACGCGATAGGTGGAGGTGGACCGCTTTTTTTCTAATAGCTCTTCAAAAAAGGAAGAGTAATTGAAGTTCGTTGTATCTTGTAAATCGCCCATTTCTCGTAGACAGGAAGTACTCTTCGGAGTTAAGCGAGAAGATCGCGTCGGTTGAAGACAATAAAGGGCACACGTCGAAGGAGTGAACAGGTCTATTAGTTGGCAAAATTAATGAGAAGTTTTCCGATGGTATTTTCAGGCTATATCTATCAAAGAAGATTGGACGAACTCGTTGGGAGAGATTAAGACTAGACTGGTAGTAAATGTATTCAAAGAACATCTCAGAGACACAAAACTTGAGTGGATAATTGAAGACGCTATATAGTTTAGCCGAAATTTAGCATAAATACGCCCTTAGAAAAGGACTTGAGAAATACAACTCAAAATGTAGGCAATACGGAAAAAAATAAGACGTCTGCAAAAAGCAGATATTAAGTAACTATATTTTAAAGTATCAGAAGATCTAAATGAAAATCCTCAAACAAGGATTATCACACAACGGGTGGCGGATTATGCTTACCATTATTTTTCAATTCCCTTTTACCCTTAGGTGTATCTTCCTCCAGTGAATACGGACATTGACCAAGAACACATTTATCTAATCCATCTAAAAAGATAGTTTATGATTGAAATAGAATTGACAGTGAAGTGAGAGTAAAATGAAATTAGTAATGATTTGAAAAGGGAAACTAACCACAAACGGGTGGATAGGGAGGTGTATTAATGGCTAAGGCTGTAGAGTGAGACGATCGAAGTGGTTGGAAGAAAGGTAGATCAGCTGAGTGTGTATGCGGGGTTCCCGGGATTGTTGGCGAAGGAAGGGAGGAATTCAGGCAATTTTTAAGGAAATTCAAAACGTATTTCTTCATCTAAAATGTTTAAAAAATTTTATTGGACAAACAGGTTATAAAAGAATTCAAATACATATGGGAAATAAAATGGGTGAGATCGGGGGCATCGATTGAATAAGTCGAGGAAAAGAACGCAAAGGTAACCAAAAATAGATAGTTATAAGAAATTTTAGTCCGTCAAAATTTGTCACCACGTCAGAATTATTATGGGGTTAGAGATACCAACTAGGACCGTTGTAACGAAAAGATCTAAAAAAGCCAAACACAAAACAAAACGACGACAAAACGCGACAACAGCTGAAGGCTAAAACATAGCGCCAAGGTAGATATATTGAGGAAAGAATTGGATTGAAACATATAAAGGTTTTCGTTGCCGATGAAATCTAGTTCACTTTTTAGCTGTTTCTCATCAGTGGTTTAATAAAACATGGTTGAGGATCTCAAAAAATTCTCCTAGGATATTGCGCAATAAATGAATTTTACTCAATAAAATTTAATTAATACCCGTGATTTAAGCTGCGCTAGTTCAACCACGGTAATGGCATTTCAGCCATGTATAAACTCTGCCTGTCTCGGCCTGTGATTGGAAGCTTTGATAAAGGTATGATTACTTATTCATGAGTCCACTGTAATAAATGTGAAAACTGTCTTCCAGATTTCGTTTATATATGACCTTCATTGTCCTCACATGATAACCACCGCATCATGTTGAAGCCTCCGCGAATACCGTGCGGGGTAACGTTTATTATTGTCAAAATAGACCAGTAAATCAGCTACCTTCTTACATGTCAGCTTACATCGTGTTCGCGCAACTCTAAACATAAACCTCTTATTTCACCTCGATCAAAAGCAGGACATGAAATTACGTCCAATGCCACACTGTCAACCATTACCAACTTGATCACTGGTCAACTCACTTTCTAGTCATTTGCCTAGCAATTATAAACCATTTTATGAAAAGAGAAATAGAGAGAGGGGAGCAGAGATTTTCCCGCCACTATTGGGTTCTTGGGTGACGAATGACATGAATTACTCTAGTGAACATGCAAAGAGTACTACCGCTGAGGCGACTTGGGGTACGAGAAATGATTTCAACATCTGATCCCAATAAAGATCTAGGATCCATATTTACGGAAGCTGAATAGTGCGTCGAAGTTTTGCGACAAAATTCATTGAAGACATAATTGCAATTACCTCCCCCCCCTCCCCCAACTCGTCCTCAGTCCCCCAGCCATTCACCAATTATTCGACACTTGTGACATGTTATCCCTGGAATGTTGAGGAGGAGAAGCTGAAGAAGACTCCAAATATACCGAGTGTGGAGAATATTGTCATTATATGGCCTAAGGATGAAAGTGACCAGATTAACAGCAGTTGGAATAGAACAAAAGGCAGGAGAGGCGAAGTCGGTTGAACCAAAGGTTTTCAATTAAGAGATTTGAAAATCTACGCAATTGTGCACGTATGTCACAATGTCATTAAATTACATGGGGCCCACGCATTATGCAAATCGATTGACTACAGGGCAACTTCGACGGATACTGAAATAGAGCACCACCGCATAAGGAGCGTGGAGCAGAAGGAAGCCTTCTCAATACGATGTGAATTGCATAATGTAGGCAGATCCATAATAATTCCAGCTGTTATGGGCGAAAAATGGGTAGGCGTTTGGATGGAGCTCTATGCTCATGAAACATGATGAGGATGTTATACTTTGCCTTTGTGATTGTTATGCTTCTCTGGCCTAGCTTCGCTTGCTGTCAACAGCCTTTCAGAGAACAAACAAATTGTGAATTGTAATAATGCAGAAATGACTAAATGCTATTCTCCGTGCAACTCGTGTTCCGCAGTTTGTATTATAATCATCTAGCGGTATTAATGAAGGCATGTGAATTTTGTGTTTGCTGAATCTGCCAGGTGCAATATGACCTAGCGTCGCCGACTTCCTATTGGTGGTCTTCGCGCCGGCAACAGCTCGACTGGGTACATGCCGTGCCGGACTTTTGCCAGTAAATGTGGCTTGATTTTGCCTTTTTAAACCACCTCTTTTTGTGGTCTTTTTGCTTGTTCTTAAACGGTTTGCACTTAGTACTTATGGCTACTTGTGTGCTCATCTCGGATCTCCTTCGCTTCATTCCTATTTTTCCCCTATTGGTGTCTTATGGGTTGCTTGTGTTTTCTAAGCGCGACGAGCACTTTGCTTGTGTATCACCTTCTGTGTTAGAATGCGACTGCGTTAGCTTTCATCCTGGAAATCACTTTGTATCACTTGTGGTAAATAGTTAAAGTTGAACATGTGTAATGCCGGTGTATTCCCTGACGTGAGACTACCCTTGCGATATTGACATTGTTATAGGTAATTACCCTTCACACTTGTGATGATCAACGACTTTGAGGATGAATCCCCGAAACTGGAAGCGGCCTATCTGTGTTGCAGTTGAATGGTAATGGTCCTCGCCTTCTTCACACTTTTGTAGATACGAAACAGGAGCCACTCCTCGTCGACAGTGAGCATGGCATAATCTTTCGCCAATACCAGTCCGAGGCTGATCTTGAGAAGATTGTACTGCTAATAGCGAAAGATCTCTCGGAACCCTATTCCCTGTACACATATCGTTACTTCATTTACAATTGGCCGGAGCTATGTCTGTTGGTACGTTTGACCCTTTAACAACTGCATGGTGGAAATAGGCGACGACGGAGGATGGGTGTGTGGTAGGAACTATTGTGTGCAAGTTGGGATATCACGGGCAGAGGAAGCGTGGGTACATTGCGATGCTTGCCGTGGAGAAGGAGCACCGGAGGAAAGGAATTGGTTCTACACTAGTGCAGCTGGCTGTCGACCTTATGATTGAGGGTAAAGCGCAGGAGGTAAGCCTTTTTAGGTCTTTTCACGACGAATTCCACCACACAGTGTGCGCATATTGAGCGCTTTAAACAATCGACCCTTTGTGCACGTGAGCAGCGAAGCACTACATTTGACCAAAGTGGCTTCGGCTATTGTATTAGATGTTATGGAAGTGGTTAAGGGCAATATATTGGCCTCTTAGCAAACCACAGTGGTGTCTGTAATGCAACGCAGCCTTTGTTGAATACTCGAGGTGTATGCATTTTCTACTGAGCAGCCTTCCATCTGCCGATGACAGCGGTGTCTGAACATTGTTGACATATGTGTACCTTAAACAGGTTGTCCTGGAGGCGGAGGTCGGCAACAAACCAGCGTTGGCCTTGTACGAACAGCTCGGATTCTGTCGGGACAAATACCTTTTCCGGTACTACCTCATTGGCACAGACGCTTTCCGTCTAAAACTGTGGCTTGATGAGGAGCCACAATGAATTTTGCCCTCACATATTTTTGAATTATTTACTCCCATCCTACTTCTGTGTGTGACGCGTTACTTAGTCGTATTGGGCCTTGGGCAGGGATCCCGGTTTGCTTTGTGGGGGCCGAAGCATGCGCTTAACTGCTTTTCGCCTACACACCTGGCGGTGGGTGATGAGGCGTGTATGACCCGCCGTCCTGCAGTGGGTATCATTGTGGGTCTCTCAACGACCTCGTTCTCTCTCCACCCGGAGGCAGTTCTAAAGAGCTGCGAAACTTCTCATACTAGTAGGCAGACAGGTATCGCCCAACCATGATAATCGCCCCGAGACCCGCGGGTCAAACGACGCACAGAAACCACCTACGTGTGGTGGAAAGCGCGCCTCCACCAAGCCGCGATGCATTAAAATTCCAGCATGGCTCACTGCACCGGAACACATTGACGACATAGCTGATGCCACCACCCAGTCAGCACAACTGCTTGGAAACTCACAAAACCACCCGCCCCTCGCCACCGCGGCAAAAAGGCAAATTTTCACAGTTACCCTCAGTAATGACAGGTCTGATACGCAAGAACAAATCACAAGGTCTCGTTCATTAGAAGTGACACCAATCCTGCAAACGCAGATCCCCGCAAACAATTGGCAATCTACAAGAAGGACACACATTGTTAAGCATTATCAGAGATCTTGGTGTAGAAATCACTACTCAACGAAGTTTATTATACATCATAAGGGAGGGGGGTGACTGCCTCACCTGCACTGTCACCGTGACGCATCTGGGACCTATAATTAACGTCTTTCATTAGCAGTGTCAGATCTCACTTTCTGTCATCTAATCAAAAGTAGCAAATAAACATCATGCAACCAAGCCAGACTCACTCTTTCGGCTTCTCGCCTGTGCCAAATCCGCAAACCCTATTTGCACAAATATCACCAATCAGTTAGGCGGACCCCAAAAGTTCAGACAATTTGTATATCACAACTTCATAGTAGCAAATAAAGCATCATGAGAAACCCACCTCCTCAGGCCGATGCAAAATTCACAATTGTAGCGCACCCATCCAGGTGGGACACTGTCAAGGCAACTCGAAAGTCTCAATGGGGAGCCAACACGAAGTACACAGGCGATGCAGAAAGCCTGTCTCTGAATCGCATCATTTCAAAGCACTGTTCAGACTCGAGCAGCAAACGCGACCCAAGCATCAACACAACGACCCACGCCGCATTCCACTCAACCGCACACCGATGCAACGAACCAGTAAAACACTCACGACCCACTAACCCGCATAAATTCCCTTCACATTGGCCGATAGGAGAACCCTAAACACTCAAGACGTCAAAGCCATGGCCTATTCATTATTGACTTCGCAAGGTTTATGTTCCACAATAATCTCCAACATTCTCTCAAGAGAGACAGTATTTAGTAATTAGTCTGCTTCAATGCACAAGCTCTATTTGCAATGCCCAATTGTCCACTTTAATTCTTTCAAAATCATTATCGGTGGTAAACCCCACCGTTGACATCACAACCTAGTACACATCACCACCATTACGCTTGTACGCATAGAAACGTGACGGCTGGTAGATGGTGCCTATCGCTACCCTCCTCTGACTACACGTGCGTGAACACTGACTAAATCCACCATGCCTCTATATGGTGCATTTGGATAAGCCATCAAGTCCCGCGTTTCAACATTCGTCCTCAAACGTTCCTTTGTGAATTTTAGCAGATTTCAACCTGTCGCCCTGCCCTTTTTCTTATATGTGGTCTTAATCATGCTTGCATCCATGAATTTAGAACATCTCTCCAACTTCCCACAGTTTTATCTATTATTCCTGGTCTTTCCTACGGCAATAAGCACAGTCGTCAGTTTCCGAAATTAGTAATCTCTCACTAAATTGGAGAGAATTAATGCACTCCCACTATTATGGAGCACATAAAAGAACGATAATGTATATTCTACAAAAGCAAAGGTACATGCTACTTCGGTCGAGCACTTGGCGAGGCTGTACGCGGTGTGCAAATCGCACGCATCTTGCTGTCTTCACCTACACAAACACGTCTGGTATACCGCACCAGTTGTCATTTGAACTACTCCCCTTTGGCCCACGAATGGTTGACGCGTCCATACCTCCACCATTCAGCAGGAGCTGAAACGTGCACCGCATGTTATTCATCTCGGAGACAGCAACACACACACATACTCGCACACACACAAATCCCCACTCACGCATTATCAGTTGTTATGAGAACTCACGCGTTTTGTCGGGCTGTTTCCTTTTTGAAGCGCTTCCAGTTGACTGATATAACAGTTCTCGGTATATCCAAGGAGGTCTAAAGTGAGAACGGGTAAATGGCGAGGACAGTTGTAATTTCGGGGTCAACCCAACGAATTTATCGATACAAATGATGGAAGTTGGTAGACATTTGACTTGAGCAAAACCTTGTTAATAATAATATTTCTCGAATTTCTGCATTCAAGATTGCCAGTGGCTAAGTGCGACTGTGGTGCTTTCCAGGCACCGGTGATCGCTGTTACAGTGGATGTTTAATTCGTTATAGAATTTTAGCAGTCGAGGTGTGCTTGAACGTGTTTCTGGTTTCTCTCATTGCACTAACATGGAGGGTAGCTAGAAAACTACGAACAAAAGCCATAATAGGTTGTCATTTGTGCCAAATCGCCTAGGCTTTAATTATTCGTTCATCTTTTTCCCTTCTCCAAGAGTTGTTAAATTAATTGGTCGTTAATTGCTTGGAAATTCTTTGTTGGGTGTTACCATTATTACTATGTCAAATGTCACCCATAATGGTTTTATCGTTATTCCATCCCACCAATTTCTCAATTTCCGCTTCCATGCTAAAAGGAATTTTTTTAATTCTCTTATTCCTTTACAACGCTCAAATTATCAGGGAAACTTGCCTTATCACTCATTCATTTGATATAAGTACAGATTGTGTGAGGGTTTGAGAGGGGGACTTTTAATCCTCGAACAGGTGCTTTTACACAAGAGTAAGGCAACCGATCTAAGTAGATCCGACCTTACACAACAGAAAGCTTTGACTTGTAAAATTATAATTAAGGATGACCACTGACCTGGATGTTCGCTCATTCCATTCGAGTCTTCTCCTAGCTGCAGGTCATCAGAGGGTCTTCCTGAGACGGGCCTCCGCACCGTTCCTCTGTGATGACACACTGAGTCCTTGCCTCCTTCATTTAGACCAAGGGGTCTGCCAATGGCATCGCCAAAACTCTGCCTACGTGTCAGACCACTTCGCGGACAGATGATGGAAGTGGGAGTTGTGAGCTCACACCTTCGAGTTGTCGGTCTGCCGAGTTTTGGGGAAGCGGAGGCCATGTGATGTTTCACTGCTCGCTGGAAGTAAGGACATAACAGAAATACAAAAACAGCCGGATAAACGGAGGGGAAAAAAGGGAGAACACAGACGACAAAGGCGAAACTCGGACAAACAGGCAATTTATTGAAACTACGAGGAGTTTAATGGTAGACTGAATGATTATAACAAGCAGACAATATGCACATTTTAATGCTGTGTTACATGTAAATGAGCCATCACAACAGGAGAGGAAGTGGATGAGGGGGAGTAGGACAAATACGAAAAAAGAAGAAATAATAATCAGAATATCGAATAGTTGTTTTGAGTCCTTGTAATCAATTCCAAATGAAATAGGGCATTTCGAATGGGAAGACGATGAGACAGAGCTTTTCCCCCTTCTAACTTATTCCTAAAGGACGGTTAACTATCTTATAGTACCCAAGGGGAAACGCTACTGCCTCATCGAACCCAGATGCTGTCAATTTATGTCACCGGAGAAACAAATGAGTTGAGACGTACCCCGGGGATAGAAGATGTGTGAAATCCGACATCGGCATGGGGGTGGTGGATGTGGGGATAGGCTGCCTCAGTAGTGCATAAGGCTGATATGCCTGGCACATAGGTTGACTGACAAATTCCCTCGCCTATCTCGGGTATACGGTCCCCAAATGGTGCATACCCGTAGACGGGATTTGTTTGGGCAACTTCTCCAATTAAATGGGGATCGGACACGTAAAAGTGCTCCCCACTCATGTGGCCATGGCGCGGATCTCGACAATAGTGCCCATCTGCGAAAACGTAACAAAAACCACTTTAATGTGTATGCTATCAGTCTTAAAGAAAAGGCGATTGTCGCACAAAGACTGCCTCAGACTCTACCACCATTGCAACACTTGAAATGGCCACGATTTTCCCTTTAATGTGCGACACAGATTAATGCAATAGTTTTTTCTGTAAACTGGCATAGAAGACAAGTAGGGAAATCAAGACTTCCCGTACAGGCGAAGAAAGTATCAAACCGGCTATTTAAAATCGCTTACCATATTTGGGTCCACCTCGATACTGCTTTTCCAATGGTAAAACATGGGATTTTGTGGCAGACATTCCTGAGATCTGATTTCCCCTTGTGTATTTCTTCCTTATCAAATAGGTGATTACCACGATGTTAATGAAGATCACAACTCCGCCTATCACACATGCCGCGACGATAATGAAGAGGGAATTTGATTTCGAGTAGCCGACAGCCTTCACGCTGTGATAACCGTCGAATGCGTCGAAATCGTCCAGAACTAGGTAAACGTGATGGGGAGAAAAAAAGAAAGTGTAACGAACGGGTCCTTGAGTTAAATCATCTCCTGTTGACATGATTTTCTCTTAAAAACTAAGCAAGGAGAGACAATATTGGGAAATAGGCTTACCACAAAACTCTATAGCCTCAAATGGGTGCTCTCATGACAGGCACAATTTGGAGGACATGATTGTTTAAGACACCATGATTAATGAATCTCTCAATTTACTAAAGCCCTCTCGATTATTTTGTTCTACATATGCTGTATCAGAGCATTTCTTTCAAAATTTTTATAACTATTGTACGAAAATTAAAGGCGTGGAAGTCTTACCGGAGCCAGTTTTGACCAAGAGTGATTTTGTATACTCCGTATGGCCGTGGATATCATTGCGAGAATTGACGGCCACTTCATATTGCGTGTCCGGCTTCAGGCCTAAAGGGGGAGGCGAAGTGAACACGGCACCTCCGCCAAAGGGGAAGGGCGACTTGGGGAGACAGACTCACCGTTAATGACAAAAATCACATGACTCCTGTCTTCATTTTCCACCACATCGGCATACCTGTACTGTTCATCGGGTTGGTGCACTTTCCAACGAACCTAAAATTCATCAAGTAACATTTCCGCTTCATAATTTTTTAAAAACGTACCGGCAAATATAAGTAACACGTGTTTTTCGCTCGGGCTACATCATAGTGTGATTTTAAGTGGGCTAAACCCATCCTCACGGGAGAGGGATGGCGAAGGTGAGAAAAGACAAGGTGTTCTTGGACTCATAAATGACAGCGGAAGCCTCTAATCTGCCTCTAATCTGCACGACTTATTATTTGACAAGCTGAAGGAGGAATGAAATGTCACCAAGTAAATTGGTAAGTTTGATTTATTCTTTTTTTAGCCAACTTGTGGCGTCAATGGATGGGGCGGACCGGTGGGGACTTGAAAGATGTGAACAAGCGTGCGTAAATAAAGAAGGAATTACTGTGAATGTTTGCTTGTAACCACCGTTGAAACCCTGTCCCCATGTAATTCGGAGACTGGATGTGGACGCATTCAAGAGACGCAGATCATAAGGAATCTCCGGTGGTCCAGTTCCGGTCACTTGAATTTCAAATTCGTCCTCACACCCATCTACTGTCACCGCCTAGAATTGGAGTGAGAGAAGAAGGGTGAGCCGAAAGGGCGGTCTAATAAGATTCTTCATTTCACATCGGTAAAAAACTCTGAGATGAGGCTTATTTATCCGGTGGAGATTTTGTTAAGGATAACCGGTGTGTTACCTCTGCGGAAGTCGAATATAAGCAATTTTTGCGTACAAAGTAAAAGCTTTAAGGAGGAGAATTTCAAGTATTTGGAAGGACATCTCAACATGCCCAGCGACTGAACCTGAGGTAGAACGCGCGCACAAGAAACGCTGATGCGTCCGACGGTGGCTCTGCCACTATCTGTTTCAGGCGGCGACACAACTGTCTTTCCCTGGCTGCCCCATCACAGAGCTGCTTCTAGCGTTGACTTCAATGAGGAGCTGCCAACAACTTTTACTGTGGCGCCGCCTATTGTGTAGTCAATCCTCAACCCGCTAAAGTTTAGGCTCGCATGAGTCAGGGTAGACCACGGGCAAACGCGCATGCATCCCCTTCGCTTATTTTTATCTATGCTACTTACATGTCAGCAACAAGATTGTTTCCAATTGTTGATAGTCAGGGTGTTTTATACTCAATCGCTCTCTCGCTCCTATTCAGTTGCAAGGCAAGACGCGTAAGGAATCGGAATAGAGAAGTTCCTTTTCGGGAGACTAACATTCTAGCTAGTTTTGCTCCCTTGTGAGAAGGATTTATAAGCTACTAATAGTAAGACTTTCCACAGGCTCTACTATAATCCTAGATGTGCATTACACAATGTGTGTGTCTTCCTAGATAATTCTCATACTCAGGTGTTAGGATGAGCATGGTTGAGGGCACTTTATGTTTCAGTGGAGGTTAAACAGTCTCCTGGGCATGAGACAAGACAGAAGGGAAAGAATGGGTTTATTCATGGCCCTACCTTACACGTGTACTGGCCAAAATCTGTGACGTGTATGGCGTTGACACGAAGCTTGGCGACATAGTAGCCAGGTCGGATCTGAGTGAGCGACGTGGTGAACTTGGGGGTGGCCGGTTTGACGCAAGGCACCCCCAAGTCGGCCACGAAAGAGCCGCACCGCGAGTCGAGCACTCGGGCCACAGCCGCGCCGCCGTCCTGTTCGCGTCGAAACTGCCGCCAGACCACACTCGGCATCGGCTCCACTCGCACAAAACACTGCAACACCGCATTTGCTCCAAATGGTACTGCGACTTTGGCGAATTTCGGCTGCTTCACAATCTCCGGAGGGACTGAAACAATAAAAAATCCCAAAAGTGCCAGTCTCGTCCTCATATATTCAACGAATAAGTTAATTCTATCATCTACAAACAGCGTCAAAGAAAAACTTTGAAGTGATCACGTCAATATTTTGCAGCAGGAGTCGACTCCATCCAGGTTAAGTTGTCCCGAATGCTATCATTTCACACCAACTAACGTGTAGTTTATGTTATTTTTTATCAGTAAAAATTAATTTTTATATTTATCTAGATCTTTAATTTGCTCTGGGCCATTTACTAAAAACTCCTTCGACCTTCATTAATTCTAATCTCCGTGGTGACAGACTCATTAAAGTTTTAATTCGACAGCTTCGTAAGGGGATGGAAAAGGGTGTCTTAAAACGACTTTTCCATATTTAAGTTTGGTAAAGAATTTTTCTAAAAAGAAGTCTTAGGTTAAGATGAAACCTAAAAACCTCAAAATAGTAGTTTATGAGAATATATAGGCACTAAAGTGAATAACAATAGGCCAAGGCACATATAGAAGTAGAAAACTTGTATTCTCTGAGAAAAGTGTGCGTTTTTCGTCCCTTAATCGTCATTGAATGCACGAATGCCGAACGCCCTGATCCTTCCTCTCAACGCTCCTCGCCCACAGAGGCGTTATAGAGTATGTTTTATTCTTCTCCGGATGACGTGTCGTTTCTAATGAGGTCTGACATGAAATTTCATATTTTAGCCAGAAAGCAGAGTTATTGCGCGAAACAGGAGGGTGAATTATTTTTAATACTGTTGATGTTATCTCAGCAGGAAATTTCAAAGTACGCGAAGTCTCAACTCTTTCTCCCCGCTGAATGAAGGTAGAATTCTTCCCACCAACGCCATATTTGTGCTCCTATCGCGATGATCATCGTCCCGTCCTCTAACAATCTCTCGTTAGAGTCATATTAACAGTTCTACGGCAAATATGGCCTTTAATACACCCCACAGCTAAAGTGGATCAGCCATCATTCGCTTTGACAGGGAGCAGAGTTAACGCCTCCCACTGCCTTGAAGAATTCGGTGAATATTGTCACACCCACGTAGGTGAAGACCAATTAACTCAGTGGGGGTTGAAATTTACGAGAATGTTGACATTTATGGGTAAGAACGTGAAGAAGATACATCTTTTGCTGAGTAGATTATCCCATGCATGAATTCTAGCCTTCTTGGGGGTATAAATGGATGACAGCACTCGAAGTCTCCATGGAATAGTCCGGGGAAGAGTGATGTAGAGAGGAAGGGGAAACTAAAGTTCGGTTGTAGAGGAAACGCCTATTTTCCACTCCTCCACCATCGACTGTCCAGTTAAAGATATATTCCAATCCTACAGGTCACCTAACCACAAAACCGGTCTGCACTTCTCCTCGGTTTGCTAAGCTTAGTTGAAGAACACTCGAGGAGGAGGGGATAAAAGGCATTAGGACGCAATCTTACATGTGCTAAAGAGCTTCACCTGAGATTGGCTCGGTGTGGACACGTCATTGTCCACCGTGCAACCGTAAAGTCCAACATCATCCTTGGTGATGTTGTACACCAACAGTTGACTGCGCATGTTAAACTTGTCAACGTCTTCGCATTGCACCAAATGCTTGACCGCTCCGTTTATTCGAGTTGCCTAAAGAGGTACGGAAAGACGATTAAGTTCCTTTCAGACTGATAATGAGTGGAGGCACAAACGACCGGACGAAAGTAACTACTCGGTCTATTCCTTTAACTGCAAAAGGTGTCTTATTAATTGTCCAATGTAGGTCTGCGTGGCCATAAGTCAGTGGATAAACCCATTGGTAGTAGATTTTTGTAAGATGTCAATTAACCCACAAGCACAATGTTACAAATTAGTGGGTAAGAAAAGCCTACAACTCAATGAAGTTGAGTTTGTTGAGTCCAAAAGTCCATTTAAAAAATAAATTACAAACAGATTTCACAGGAACTTCACAAAGTTCTCCGAAAATATGCTCTCGGCCGCTGCCATACCTCCTCGATTATCACGAGTATGTGTTGGCAGCGCAGGGCTTCGAATGCACTACTTGAAGGCAAAAAAGGCTTTAAAAGTGGCTAATCTAAAGCCTCAAGGTGCATTTCAAGTGAAATGGAATAAATTGAAGGTTAAAGACGTACATCATTGCAACCGAGTGAGGTGGTTTCAATTGCCGGCGCCTCGTGGGGCCTCCTCATTCCAGCTGGGAAAGAGAAAACGATGCCAAGAGAAGGCGTTGATGGCAGATGCAGGATTGCCATTAGCCGAACACGTCAGAATGGCCAGTGCACCCAAACTCACATTGGCGTCGACGACACTGGTGACTTTGGCTGGATCTAAAGGGAACAGAAGGGGAGCCATCCGCTCAGCATGAGGCAGACGCCCACTTTAATGCGCTAAACACATGGAATGTTATACCTGGAGAAGATTGGCGTTTAAAACATACTTTTGCCTCGAGAACACAAACAGACAGATTAAAGTGGGGATCACCGTTAGTGTGCTTAATCGAGTCGGTAGTGGTAGTACGATTGAGAAACTAGCATAATTAATTAATTTGTATTACTAAATCTTTCATTCCGATTCCTTTAGTGTCCGCTTTCCTCAACTCGGGCCCGGAAGTGTTGCGCTCAGCACTTCGGTGCCTTGATAATAAGCTCTCCTACCTGCGGGGATGTCAACACAGTCAAGTGAGGCCTCAACACAAGCACATCAAACATTCACTCTCATTCAGAGAGAGTGAAGTTTATTTCTTGCTCAAAAGCATCGAGTGGTTTTGATGCTATCGAAGCCTGAGAAGACGTCACTCGCAAGGAGCATCGGGGATGAGGAGAGTGTGAAAGGCCCACCTACGCCCATATCATGGCCACGATGAATTTGCTTGGGCCGAAATAGGATGCACAAGGCAGTGGTAACGGTTTGGCAACTGAATGATTGCGACTTTTTAACTGAGAATGAAAATTCAAAGTTTTTGCTGAAAAATATGGCCTTATTGCATTAGGTACTCTGTCTTTTTGTCGATGACCTGTTGCCAGCACTCAGACGGTGTCATAAGTCAAAGTTCATAATATTTTTGATACTTGAAGTCAAAAAACGAAATCAAGCGTGATTTGCCGCCAGTTGGATCATTCACGAGTTTACCGTTTGAGGAGTTCTGCATGGAGCGACGAAATGAGCGGCAGACTTGAGAAGGTGCACGGTCAGGGCTCCACGACGGACGTGTCGACGCAGCCCGGTGCAGATCATCCAAGAACTTTTGGCGAGTGATCAGCGATGTGTGGACCTTCACATTTCCATGTTGGACAACAACACCTCACGGCGATTTTCCCCTTCTGACCGCTTCGCTCTGCTTACTCCGCTCAGCCTGTCGAGTTGTTGGACGTACACACGTGAACTGATCTTTTCGTTTTCTGGTCAGACTGGCAGCATAAACCTTTTTTGATGTCGTCTGAGCTCGTTCGTCTTCCCTCATCACCCACGCTCTCGCCAGATTAACACCGTTCCCAACTGTCCACTTTCCGTCGCCGACGCGTCGTCCTTCCACAAATGAACCACCTTCGTCGCATTTCAGATGCGAATCGCCGATGCTGCTAATGTGCTGCGTCAAATGAATTTCCTCGAGTTGGTGAAGTGTCCCCAGACTGGCTTCTCCGACATATCAAAGTTTTTTAATTGTCCCTTCAATGAACGTACGCGATTAGCCTCGGAGCTTCTCTGCAACACCGCGTCTCGTGCTCTGACGCTCTGAGGCGACAGGCGCCCTGCACTGAAGAGGGTCTCGTCCACTTCCACCGGGCGGACGATCAGCTCGCCAGGCATTATTCAATGGAGCAGCACCAAGGTGAAATCTAGCAAACCGATTTTGACGACACCGCCTTTCGTCCTTTTGAAGGCCTAATCCCCATCCCCATCCACGGCGCGTTACTTTTCGTGTGCTTGTGATGTGTTCTTACTTTTCCAGAAATAATACAATACAATAGGTGTGAACGAGTTTCCGCCTTGTTTTACTATTTGTAAGTCCAAGTAAAAATAAACCCACACAACTAGGCCGAAGGTAGAATCACAAAAAACCGAGAAAAAATACATGTTAACCACTTTGAAAGCATTAACAAATAAAACAAAGCGTAAACCACATTTGTAAACGAAATCCGCAATCACGTAGCTGCCAGCCCTATGAAACAGTACAATCCCATTCCTCATTTCAACGTACTTTCGTATAACTTACATGTAACGTTAAGCAAAAATGTGGCTTCCGTGGTGCCCAGGCTATTCTCGGCCCGAATGGTCACATTTGTTGTGTGGTTGCGCTTGACATTCCAGATAACCAGGAGCTCCTCAAATTGATAAAGCCCAGTGAGTTTTGAAAGTGTCTTCTTCACCGCCTTCTTGGAGAAATCCACTGTTCGAGGGTCAACCGGACTTTTACGCAACACCCGCCTGTCAACCGACCACACAATGTTGGTGCACGTCGGGTTGCCGTAGGGTATCAGGTCGAGGATCCCCGAGCTGCCTGCAGAATGGCCACAAGTGGGGAGTTTGGACGGAATTAATAAGGAAGCGAGACAATTTACTTGCTGGACTTTGCGAGAACCACATTAAAAAATGGGAGATGAAGAGGCATTAATGCGGGGAAATCTTCTCAGGTCATGTCAACGACCACAAGTTGTGCATCAACTTCCAAAAGAGTCGTCTTTCTAGGTTTTCGCAGTTGGAAGAGTTTGTTTCCATCTGGAAAAGTCCTCCACCTCGCTACACTCTCCTCGCGTCAATCAACGCACTAACCCTCCCTCAGTTCATACCATTCTGTAGCGAAATTTTGGCCTACTTGGTAGAAGCCTACTTATTCCGCTAACTGACACTCCTACCACTCCTATTTTACCGGCTCTAGTACTGTCGCTTAAGGTCACCTCAGACACTCTCTACCTTATCTAAATGCTAATCTGTCGCAATTACAAGATCCTCTTGGGCATGCCTCAGTAAAAAGATATTCCTAAGAGCCTTTGGAGGCACAAAGTGTTTTGCCTCAAGTCTAACGGAGACAATTGCACTTCGAGCACTGGGACAGTTGAGACCAGTACAGGGGAGATTTGAGGCCCAAAGTTGGAGGGAAAAAAGCTGAAATTATACTACAAGCTGAGATTTCCACGTCAGCGAGACAAATTTCAGTTTTGGCTTGAAAACTATGAAACGCACGCTTTCGTTTAGTCGGTGTTCAGCTGCAACTGAAAGAGATACACTCTAACATACACTCGATATTTCTATTAATGAATTTCAAAGGTATTCTTCTTACTGACTTCTAGAAATTTTCCGTGCTTGTATCCCACTTTAATTTTATTTTCCACCGAAATTATATGGAAACAAAACGCCATTTCTGTATACTCTTCTTGCACCAATTAAAATTTGATCACAGCGGAGGTGAATCCACTAAAAAAAAAGTTCCTCGTTGTTGGTTCCAAAAATTTCGTTGCGGTAGTTTGAGTATCGTCAAAACGCCTCGCTTGGAGGAAGACGAGGTGGGAAGTATGGACGACTGCGACGACGACGACGACGACGACGGTGGAGTCCGATCCACCAAAAAAAGGAATTAATCGTGAACTTGGGTCTAAACTAAATTGGAAGTAGCCATCCATACAACTGCATACACTGAATGACAAAGAGAAAACTCGGATTCATTCCTTTCGGCCAAAAGAACTGATGCAACTACAAGTGACCGCCATTTATTGCCCCAAATCATCACTCGCGATGTAAAGTGGATTTTGTATGAGGATGGAAAGCGGTCGAGTAGATGGGTAAATGGGAATTTAACCCCAGGGAAACAGCCCTCGGCCGAAATTTCCACCGATAACAAATATGACTAGCGTATGGTGGGATGCCCACAACAGGCGCTGAGTCCTCTCGTCACCCATGGAACTGATGACATCCATGAAGAGGAACTTATGAAACAAAAAGACAATCGGCATTGGTCAATGGTCACAGCGCAGCATTGTTTTATGATGACATCGCACGACAACCATGTAAAGCTTCAATTACTCTCGATAAGTTAAGGGAACTTCTTCACAATACTGACGTTTTACCACATTCTCCATGTTCATCCGACAACATTCCCACTGGTTATTGCCTTGTTCGTAATGTAATATAAAAAAACTTTGACGCGTTTATTAGCTCCATAAATAATGACTGTTTTCAAAAAGATATATATATGACTTGTCAAAACGCTGACAGAAAGTCGTAGACGTCAAGTCTAGTTATTTCAAATGAATGCTCTAAATAATTAGAAAATTTGTGCTCTCTGTATGTCGTATACGCAGTAGACGCCCGTTCCGTAGTTTCCAGCCGATTAGGAAGTAGAAGAGGGAGTTTGGTGGACGTACCTTCGACAATGCTGTGTGAATCGCCTGGCTGAAAGCCAATGAAGTGGGGTTGGAAGGAGATGTTGAGTTGAACGTGACTTTGTTTGGTCAAATGATTGTAGACAGTGTTGGAGGCGAGGCAAGCCACAAAGTCCAAGTGATCCCGCCATTCTGGTCGTAGTAACAGTCGGCCTCGAGAAATGAAACCACCAAAGCTCCCCTCAGCCGTTGGATCTTCAATGCCTGAGTAGGTAAGACGTAATGTACTACTTTAAAGAGGACTCAAAATATATCTTAGTCCAAATAGAAAGTTCTACCAGCGTGCCAGAAATCATTGATAGTGAAAGTAACTACATGACACGCTTTTATAGACCTGGAGTTGGAGACACTAAATCTCCCCTTCCTCGCGACAATGGCTGACCTCCAAGAATCACATCAGAATTTTCTTAACACACTTTCTCGAGCTATAATTTGGACCTAGAGTACCCTGTTTAACGCTGTGGTGCAGTTTTCTGTTAGAAAAACCCAAGTTGAAAACAATATTGTCGTGCATCCTTCTACCAGTTTCAAAGCTAGAAGCACACACACACACACACACACACCGATGCGTTCATCCATTTCGCAGTCTTGAGGAATTTCACTCGGCGAAGGTGGTGCTGCAGTCAGTGCTGGAGCGGGCTTTTTCAGGGAGGTGAGAAGAATTGTGGAATGATCAGCCCGTCGCATGTACTGTTTGATGCGGCTGCAATGATAGTAGCGCCACTGCAGACGGGCTGGGGGGTTGGCGGAGCCTGCTTCACAGCTGACCTCCACCTCCTGGCCAGCCAGGAGACCGCCCTGCTGATGGATGTTCACGCTGACCTCTGAGGCCGGAAAGTAAACTAACAGGGTGAGAGGGCGACTCTTCACCTCCTTCAACTGGGCCTGACTTTTCGCCTCACATCTACAAAAGGCACAAATTGGCAGAAGAATTAGTATAAGTGCGAGTGATTAAGAGATGGGACAGATTCAGTGGCCGAGCTTGTCAACAACCTTTCAACTGTTTAATAGAGGTTATTTCAAACTCATGACAATCTCGTTTGCCTCAACTACGCGAATAGAAGTCCAATAATAATAATAATTTCCAAATTCGTATTAAATAAGTTGGCGGAGGTAAAGGTCATCGTCCATGCTACCTCGAAAGTATGTGATCCGCACTATCGCGTGCTTTAGCTCAGTTTCGGTGCGGTGTCAATGTTACTAATCACGGTGGAACAATGCAGTAGGGGGAAGAAACCCGGTCGTCCTCTGCGCCCGACAACAGTCAAAGTTAATGTGAAAGACCACGTTCAATTCACTGCTGGCTGGGAGAAATGGTTCCAAAAGTTTCCTTTCTCTTGCCGATACTTGAGAAGGGGACTCGAGATGGAAGAACTAATGGTTTCGGTGAAACAATCTGATTCTATGCAAGACCGTGGGGGAGAGAAGGCATTTTGGGTTAAGGTGCACTCTTTAAAATCAGTTTAGCTAGTCAAAAAGCCTAGTAAGAGGTGACTCTGTCTCCCACTGAGGCCGTATTCATGCGGAGAAACGTAAATTACTTTAATATATGCGAACCCTTACGACTTTTTGAATAGCAACTCAAACCCATCTGAACTGCATTGCATTGTGGAAGAGGGAATTATGCATGAATCGGTGGAAGTGGGTCACCTATAGCTATGTGCATCTTTGATTATCTGACTCCACTCCCAGTCTCCTTCATTGTGGTTTTTAGATTAGACAAAAGCCTAACGAAAGTTAAAAGTGACAGGTGAATTGACATCCCGAAAGCTCAGTTGTTAGCAACGGAATTTTGTGAGCGGTTTTCAAGATGTCTCACGCTTCGGCGATTCCGTTGGGCGGGTGAAGAAGGCAACCTTTAAGGGATCAAGGACCAAAGCCCATCTAAGGTCGACGTCCGGTTTAACGACTTAATCTACCAATCAAGAGATTAAATCATTGTGAGTTTCATTATTAAATTGGGAATTTGGGAGGTGCTCTCGTTTATTTGCTTGAACTTAATCGAGCTTAGCGATATCAAGCGAAGGAATGGAAGGAGATCCGCGAGGATTAGATTACACAGGCGCATAAGTAACTCTATATGTAAGTGTGTAAAATTGAAACTTACGTTATCTTAGCCCCATTGTCCTCCATCTTGCCAATTAACTGAAGTTCCAGTCTCACACCACCACGAAAGTGTTGCTGCGCGAAAGTCGTTTCAATTGGCTTACCATCTAAGATAACAGGATGCGATTAGTAATAAAAAGGAAAGCTAAAAACCAACTCTTGAGCCATTGTAATTTCGGCGGTGGATGTCCATTCAGACATTCACAGACCAGTCGGAGGGACTCGCCAATTCTGATTGGTTCATCACTGCTGTGACCTTTGATTGTTGGCTCATCCGGTGGATCTAACAGGGAAATTTTACATTATTTCTAACTACTAGGCGTACAGATAGGCATTAAGATACATCGTCAATGTCTCTGGATTAGAAGACAAGCAATAATTCAGTCATTACTTCTAATAAAGCCTGCTTTGCGGGTTGCTGATAAACGTTAAGTAGTATGTGTTGCTGCGTACATATGATGCCCAGGCGGACGCTACGAATCACCCGATTGATGCCCTCATACCAGGCTTGACAATCAAGGAAGCCATGTTGATTGCGCTGCAGCATTTTGATGGTGACCTCGGATTCTCGAGTGAAGGCTCCGGGCTGTCGGGTCGACGTCTTGAGAACGTCCCGATGGGCTGCGATGTCAGATTGGACAACTGTACGATCCTCAGTAAGGAGGACCCACTTGAGCGTGACATTGGGGTACATCTCGTCAGTGGAACAGACGAATGTCAACTTGGCATTTTCTTGGGCATAGGCGACGGATTCGGGTCTGCCATTCACGAGGCCGGCAAAAAGCGGCTTATTCTTCAGTGTAATGGTCAGGTTCTGAGGCGGAACTGGCAAGAAATAAAAGGCGATAAGAAAGAGTGGACACGACACTTGTTTAAAGATAAGGTAACCCAATCACATAACTGATAAAAAATTCCCCAAAAGTCTATTTTCAACCAATATTATGGGGAAAAGAAATACGAGAAGTTGAAAATACTCTTACCAGAGGACATCACATTTTGGCAGTGAATCTCTCGAAAGTTTAAACAAAAAAGCGCAGGTAATCGAAAGAGAGGAGCCGTTAACTTGTCAAAGAATATGCGATGAAAGGAGCGACTGTCTATTGTACAGAAATGCAATGTACGCGTTTTCTTTTTCTTCTTTCTGGATAAGACACTTTGGATAAAAAAGTTTATGCCTCAAGATTTAAGGTTTCAAATGGCCTCATACGTCAGATAAGTGATTTTATTTGACAACGATGCTGGTGAAAGAGTGAGATAGAAAGCGTGGAATTCGATTTAGTCGTATCTATTGTTTTAAAATTATTTATAAGGTCGCACCCGCGAGCCACTCGTTTTTATACACTCAGATGACACGTTACCCATATGCAGAACGATGGCCCTACATTCTGTTTCAGAGATGATTGTGTTCCCCCACAACATCCCTTAATCAAGGCTAAGCCCTAAGACCGCCAGAACTTTCTCTTTCTCTCCTTTTTCACTCTCTCTCTCCCTCTCTCGCGCCTTTGTCTTTGTCCCAGCGGATCACATCAGGCAATCACACCGAATTCATTCGGCCGAGGTGCCTCTATTGAAGTCCGGGAACTTGCATCCTGAAAAGACAGTTTACATTTGCCTTGATATGCTACTAAGGAATGTGCACCACTTGGTGAGGGAAGATTATGAATATGAGGGCGACGGCAAAATTTTGCAATCAGATCGCAAAATGCGCCAACTCTTAGAGCAAAAGTATCCACAGCACTCTCCCAAATTTTTCTTCCAGCTTATTAACCACAGATATTTCTGGAAAATCTTACCTCGGCTGTGGTGGTGTTGTATCACCTCGCGTAGACGGACCGAAAAGCAATCAAAAAATTTTCGCAGTCGAAAGGCATTTATTTATTAAAGAAATCCCATCCTTTAATCAGCAATATAGTTTCTGTCATTTTTTAGGCGTCTTTACCAGCATGTGGGGAGCTGTACGACTCATTTTTTAAGTCCTTCAATTTGGCATTGAAAACTTTTTCAAGTGGGTCTTTACTTTTTCAACATTGTTAATGTCTTTGCCTCTTCATCTATGTTCTAACTACGTAAAAAAAGTAGTGACCCAGCGATACGAAATCTGATGAACAAGGTGGAGGAGGTGACGGTTCAAATCTAACTTTCCCAGTGTTTTCCTCCATTATTTTTGCAACATGAGGCCAGACATCATCGTGTTGAAGGATTCCTTATTCCTAATTGATCAAAAAAGATCGTTTTAAATTACCTTTACGCTATAGCTGTAACGTCCGGGCCAGGTTAAACCAATACACAGCGTATAATTCCTGAGAAATCCCAACGCACAAACAAGAATCTTCCTTATTGTTGTTGATAATTTAGGTGGCAAAATTGGGACTTACCTTGGAGAAAGCCATTGTTTACTCGTACACAACTATTGTGTGACTCCCAACTCTTCATCTCGAAATACAAACTAGTCGCAAAATGGACCGGCTTCACACCGAGATAAAAGAGGCGTGGATTAAATAGGGCTTCTGTCAACTCATGAGGGAACCAATTCCCTCACTCGTACGCTTTTCCCATGCGATGAAGATGACCATGACCTGTAAACCATAGACAGTCTACCTTTGATGTAAATTCCCTAATAAGCTGACAAGGATCTGAATCCACCATCGCCTTCAGGACATTATCATCCAATTTTTTAAGGTCGTGCCCTTGGTCCAACACCTTCAGGATCCCTATTTCAATTATCAAACATTTTAAACCATCTTTGACACTTGGGTCGTCATAGAAGCTCGTCGTAAGTGTCGTTAATTTTCTTTCACTGCTTCTTTTACCTTCAACTCCTGATTGAACCAAAATATATGCCGGCGTAAATGTCCTTCTTCTATAATTAACCTTGACATCTCACCTAATTATTATAACAAGAACATTTTAAACGTAACGTATAATTTACACCTAAGCTCGGCTGCGGCAACAAAATTTTTGGATTTTCTTGTCCCAGTCTCCACAAAAACTGGCTGTAAATAAGCCCATTGGAAAAAATTCCGCTGCTTTACGTTGTGCCTAACATTTCACTCTTTTTCGTTTCAACTTCATTGAGTAACTGATGATGATTATTTGTATTTTCATTTAACTGCCCGACAGTGGTTATAATTACCCAAATGCTACAAAAAAAACAACCCAAGATTCAAATCAACCCGGTGAATTTTATGCGCCGCAGGATGGATGTTCGGCGAAATAATGGTCATCAGCATGTTTTGTTCCGCGCATATAGGGGATAGAGCATTCGACTAGCCCCAGTAACTTGGCAATCATTTAGTCAAAATTTACACGGGATGTTTTGGGTCATCCAATCACAGGATAAATTGACTCACAGCGTAGTTTGACATTGACATCAACTCGCTTTGAGACTCCCGTCCCATGAGCGGTCTCGCAGGACAGGTTGGCGTAATGGTAGCGTCGATTGACGTTAGGAATTGTCAGCACAGCCTTCAGTTCGCCATTAGTGAAAGTCTCGTAGAAGCTGGTAGGTACGTCCTCTGTGTTGATGATGGTCTGGACGAAGTCCTGAGAGTAGAAGGGCAGACCCATAGGGAGGCGTGGCAAAGGAGGTTGGGTGGCTAGTGGGGAAGGAGGAAAGTGCCACCGCCAGAAAAGAGCTCCTACAGGATGCCCAGGGGGGTATTGCGACACATTCCGCTTGCAACTGACTTCCCTCCTTGATGGTTTCATCGCGATGGTTGCCTATGAAGGTAATTCTAGGCGGTCCCGGAGGCACTAAAAGTTATTAGATATATTTTTTAAATATCTATCGTACATTAAGATAAATTTCTTTGAGAGATGTGATTTTTATGCCCGATCTAAATAGCCATAAACCAGTAGGTAAATGGCATAATCGAGGTACTCGACAATAATTTTTGTCCAAATTGTGCTAAACGATCTTGTCTTGAGATAAAAAAACCAAGCCAGTATGACCCACTACGGCTCTATAATCACGTAAATAGAGTATATAAAACGCGCCTAACTTTCACATCACTTAGCTACTGCAAGGACTTGGAGCCACGAGAGGCCTTTTAAGCAACATTTAATGTAAACTGGGGGGAAAAGTTAAACCACGTTGCAAGAGGGTTTATAGCCGGCCAACGAAATCGCCATCCGATGGAGAAGGAGATTAATTAGGGAGAAATTAGGGGTACTAATTTTCGCACGTATCAGCGCAGTGTGATTGGACCCTCGGTTTGGAGGAGAGGACCGGTAGGGTGTTGTGGGGCAAGTACGATGTGTATTTATTGCTTACGCATCCGGTTAAACAGCAAGATAAGATAATGCGGGGGAGTGGGAGAGGGAGAGGGAGAGAGAGCGGGGACCGAAGGAGAGGTGGGCAGTGCTGATGCAACTGGAGACGTAGATGCGAACGAGCATCGGATGAACAAAGTGTGTTATAAAAGTGGGCGTAAATAGTCCGCTAGTTGGTGTGAGATAACCAGAGAAGTATCGCAAAAGTGTACCACTTCGTTTTAGAGGAAGGAGAAAAAGGTGGAGAAAATCGCGCTGGTGTCATCATATCAGCGTAGGAAATCAAACTTCTATAACAGCTAAATTCCACAGAAACCATACCAAATTGGAGTCTATACAAACAATTCAACTATTCCATCCACTGACATAAAACATGTATCCTGTTGAAAAGCGTGCTTTCATCTAAACTGCTATGGCTTGGATGATAACTGTGGCCACTCAATAACCCAATTTTGTCAACTTTTCGCATTTGGTCTGCCTCGGGATTTTTAAACTACATGAGACTCTAATAAAAAGAGAGGAGGCTAACCAGAAAATAGTAATGAAAATACATGACACAACTCTTTATTAAAAGATTGCTTAGGATCGTATTTATTTTTATTTTTATAGGAGGCAGGTTTACTAATAAGAGAGTTTAACATCATTTATTTTGCAGAAGCTTCTTCTACTTCTCCGTAGGAATAACGAGCAAAGTCTACGCAATAATTACTGCGTAATGCAGAGGCAAATTGTGAGCGGCAACGCTAAACTCAAATTACCGTGGTGTTCGATTCTACTAATTATGAATAAGTAAACTTGAATACACCTTACCATGAACATCAATTCGGACGGTGGTGCGCAGTATCCTTGCCATTACGTCTTCGCGAATTAAAGTCGCATTATTGCTGACCTCGCATGCCAGGCTGTCATCCGTTTTGAGGTCGGATTTGAGCAGTGTCAGCAGCGAGCGGTCGTCACCCTGATTTGTGAGGATTTGAGGCCATTTTACTAAAATGGGCATGCGTGATTGTGGCAGACAAATGCTCGAAATAAATTACACCGCATCCATTTCGGGGAAAATTATATTACTCTTAATCTTTATTTGAACGATGAAATCTAAAAACAAGCCCTGTTAACATGTCATCCTCCTTTGTCAAAGAAACTCTGAGTCATTATAAAGGGATGATTAACCATCGGTTTAGATTACACTATCGTAAAATGCTCCATGTGGTATTTAAAAAAGGGTTTATGTTTAGTTTACTTTTTTAGGTGCTAATTGGTCCATTAATCACTGGCTGTTCATTTGTTTCATCAAACTAATCACTCATTCTAATCACCCTGTAGCTTTGTGCGCCGTGTTTATCAATCAGAATGAGTCAATTAAAGGCTGAACATCTTGTTCATTTACCTGAAAGCAAGTGATACTATGGTCAAAGGCTAAATTACATGCTTTTTCAAAATTACTCCTCGGTGGACAAGGAGTATTGTAACCCAAATGATGTTGTTGGTTTCCTTTGGCAGAGTGATAGTTATTTCTAGTCGCTAGCATCTCTACTCCACATGAGTCAAGGAGTTAATTCTGAATGATTCCATTCGGTTTTAAAAATTATCCCAGTCTGGTATTTCTGGCGAAACAGAGAGAAATCAGTCACAGAACACATTGGATACTTTCGTGGCAGGGTTACAAAACCAGTTGCTCGTTCCAACGTTGGATAGACCACAAAACAGCTTATTTCGTACATTATAGATGTGTAGCCACTTCGACTATGGAAACGGGTATGACCACGAGCGCATCTCATTATGCAATCACCTAGGCCGGTGTAAATGATGGCCATGCAGTATTATTTCAGTTGCTCCTAACCTGAAAATGACTATGCATTAACACTCTACCTTCAAGAGAAAACTAAAACAATATGCCAGTAATGTTTCGTTTAGCCTAGGCTTACACTTTCAGTAAATACTTCAAGAAATTCGTGAGTATTTGACGTCACTCAGACGGTGGTGTTCTATTGGTTTAGCGATGTCTTGCACGTTGCAGTTGATTGGACAACTTTTCGCCTATGGGTTGACCTAAGAACAGGTAATTACGCCAACTAGTCATAGACGTGCGAAACCATCATTCTCGGTGGGTGCTTTACCTGTTAGGGGTCGAAATTAGCTAGTCAGAGCCACGAAATATCTGCCTGCGTTGTGCTGTTTGCATCTCATTAGGCACTATGACACGACTAATGATGACACCCAATGGCCCCTTTTCCAGGTTTTGCATTGTCTCTGGCCATGACAATGCCATCTGCATTTGGGTGTGGTTATGTTAATTGTAGGTTAATAGTTTGAATAATTATTGTCAGGACAGGAGGCCGTCTGTTTGAGGTTAGCCTCCAGTCGAGCCGTTCCATCACTTCTTGAGGTTAGCAGGGAAATGCTTCTCTTTTTACTACATCGAATGCTCATTCACTCTTTTATAGTTTTGATTTGTAACGTATCTGAAACGCAGCTTATGTTCACCAAGTAAGCTGAGACTATGTTGAAGGCGCGGATACAACTAGAAGTCGTCACGACTTTGGATTGGCCATTTTTGCACCCTTCTACCGAATCCGTGGAGGTACAAGACTGTGGAAATTAGAATATTTGTTTCCATCTGATGCATATGGTTTTTGAAGCACTGGTTCCCCCAAAACAACGACCCGATCAGTTTTTACAAAGTCCATACAATTTAAAAGTTAATGTTAGGACAACAAATAATGCGGATGCCTTGTTTGGAGTCTCCAGCACTAAACCTCACCATCGAAAGAGACTAAAAGACCTTTTTTTCCAAAGCTTATAAAATTCCCTCCCAAATTACTTCAATCTAAAGTTGGACACAATTCTACATTTCTAATTTGGTGAATAAAAGTAGAGTCGAGGGAGATGGAGGAGCTCACGTTAATTGACATATAATCGATGAGTTCGTCGTGAAAGTCTACCGTGAAGACTCAAGTTGAGGTGAATTTGTCTCTATGATAATGAAGATCCTTGACGAATCATTAGCCAGACAATACATCGGTCCCCAAGGGAATTTTCCTACTGAGGAGAACCGGACTCAGGAGAAAAACGAGAGAGACGAATAAAAGTCATGCTCTGTCTACGCATTGCTCTCACACCACCGAAACACACTCAAAATTCATCAAATTCCCCTTCACGACACCCGAAGATGAAGTGTCCAAATAATGTGAACTGTGTGTGTAACCTGTAATTATGCGCTCATAACAAGGTCCCGTCAGTAACGCAAATTCACTCTCGCGGATGCGGAAATATTCCTCTTGATAGATTCCGGTAGGTTACCCTCGTGGACTGTGTGTGTGTGTACTTTAGAAGGGGCTTCTTCAGCTCCCTAACAAAGTACTCACCGGAAGATTTATTGTCCGAAGGTTTGTTTCGAAGCACCACGTCATTAAGTTTCCAGTAGAAATCGGGTGGTGGGACACCGTTCGAGGCCACGCACTCCACAGATATAGTTTCGTCTCCGTCGGGCAGGGGAACCACCAGAGTGCCATCTTTAATCTCCTTTCCCAGGGTGAATAATCGCGGCATAGACGGGATCACTAGGGTTCATTCAAGCGTACATTCAAATTGTCGTGAATATGATGATCTTTTTTGAATAGAGGAAAACTTGAAAAAAAGGACATACCGGTCACTTGAAGCCAAGTCTTTCTTCGAAGAAGCGGTTGATTCATGATCGGTGTAACCTGACATTCATACTCTCCGCTGTCACCGGTTGTGAGATTGCGTATTTGCAGGCTGACATCGCCACTGCCGAGATCTCCGGGCATGGAGATGTGCTCGAAGGCGGGAACACTGGGGTCGTGGCCTGCGAGACGGCATTTACACAAGCACTGCGCCAATTGGCCAGTTTTAATTGAGAGTGCGTGTTAAGTAACAGGGGAAAGCCTAACCAAGACGCCAAGAGACTGACCCTGAGCTGTGTAGGGCAGGCCGGAGAGAGTAGCGAGGGCAAAGAGGCAGGTAAGCGGAGTCTCACCTAAGAGTAGGTTGTTAAAACGCCATTGAGCCTTTCCGCGCATATTCTCCACCTCACAGCGGAGATGCACCGTGTAGCCCCGGGGCAAAGAGTAAGTGGCGTCGGGTATTCTACGAAAACACTGCTTTCCTGCCGCCAATTCCTCGTTGGTACACAGTTCCGACTGGAATGCCGCCGGCTCTCCGACACAAACATCTCCTAGCAATACTGGCAATGCAAACATAGCTTTTTTTACAGTATTTTAACACCAACTTGGTAAGTCGCATGGTAATGTCAGGGAATTTATTTATGAACAAATAAAAGGTCAAAAGTATCTTCCACGATGACTTTTTTATATATTGTATGTCACCGTAAAATCCACCAATGCATTAGGTTAGAATTTAGAGTTTTATTACCTGGCGATAAGCATCAGGTGCGTTTTTAACCGCCTTGGAATAAATTGCCCACACCTACGAAGACCCCTTAATAGATCGGGAGGAGTGGGGAAAAAAAAGTGGGTGAGTTGACTGTAAAATATCTCAGTGTTCAAAGACACCGCGGATCATGTGGAACGCCTTCGGTGCACCGACTGTTTCGTCCGAAAATCAACGTCTTGCTACTTGCCACTCGGTGAATGTAATAAGAAATCACTATTTTTAATCTCGGATGAGGAAAGTGACACTGTCGTGAGTTAAATGTGTAAAATGTGTTTCGTGTATTGACGAAATGTCTGAATAAGGCCTGCTTTGGACTCACCGAGTAAATATAGACAGAAGATGCCGAAACCGCGGTCAGTCATAGCATCCATCAGTGAGTAGAACACCAAATTCGCTCGGTTGGAGGGGGAATCTGTGTGCCAAAGTAGAATAATAATTTGAAAGTGAAATGCTTGGCACCTGTTCATGACGACTGACAGGCTGGCAGGGGGATCGGGTGAAGGGAGGAGGGCGGGAATGGGGGGAGGCGAGGGATTAATTAGGGCTGGGGGTAGCAGCAGAACCGTCCACTTTTCCCATCTCAGACTCGCCTCTTGGCCCACACGGTGAGCGCAGTTAGGCGGACGTTACCTTGACATTGTCATCATTCAGTCTTCAAAGTCATCTCTTTGGCCGGGTTGTAGAAGGCTGCACAACTATGCTAACACCAAGTCAGGCATCTCAGGAGGATTTACTTACTGTCTACTCTCGTATCAAGGAAACGCGACTGTTTCATAGAGAAGGAAGCAGGAGGCATAATAAAGCCGCTCCTTTCAGGACTTTAGAGTTCTCTAAAGAAGTTCATTAAACTGTTGACCAGAAGCTCCAAGATATTCCGAATGGTCTCTCTGGCTTTGAGGAAACTCTCACCAAAAGTTAGCGTTACGAATTAGGCGAATGGAACGAGGCAAGTTGAGGGTCGAGCTAATCTGGAGCAATTCACACAGTCCTACATTTTTTTCTTAAAGTGAAAAGAAAATGACCCTCCTAACGGTCACACAAATGGAGACCTGTTTGCAAAACACTGTCTACTCATTAGGCATAGAAAATAAAAAGAGAAAAATAAAAAGTTATATTTCAAACGCACGTTTTAAAGCCGCCAACGTTGCCTAACTGGAGACATGCATATCTACAAGGAGGCGGTGGTGGGGTGGCAAAGCTCTTAGAAGTTTATGTTGAGGAGTGATGAGACCCACACCTCTGGACTGAGCAATCCGATGGAGGAAGTGTCCGGTGGGTGCATGTCAGGAGACAGGCGTCAACCAATCACCGAGTCGTCGTGGCATCATTGCGACCATCTCCACCGGGTCTCCACCAATCATCACTCGAGTCTGTCACGAGAACCGCGCATGTACGTGGACAATTTCTCATTAAGGAATTAATAAACACCCTCATCATTATACCAATTCAGGGTTTTTCTTGATCTCCTCATCCGTGTGTTAGAGGATGCGTAGGTAGACTTAGTCGGTGGGAGGATGAGCCTTGGTTGATTGCAGGTGAAGTTGGGAGAAAGGACAAAGGTGGCGAAGGGTGATTTTGTGGGAAGATGTGGATGGTTGGGCTTTTTCGCGCGCAACTGACCGGATCTCTAAGACGTATTCTTTGAGGAATAAATGCTCTCGCAAAACTACCTTCAGTCGTGTCTCGGTATGCTCTACGTAAAACGGAAATCGTGTTGAGCTCTACCGCCTACTTATAGGAAGTTCAGGAGAAGTCGAGGAAAGGAATTCACAAAGTTAACCTGTTAAACCATCAATTCGAAAAGCCGGTTCGTTTGTTCTTTCAAAGATTTAACTTTAGTCAATTATTTACTCTCCCTTTTTGCTGATGACTTTCTGCCATCGTTCAGATGATGTAATCATCGCACTTTCAGAAAATTTCTCATCTTTGCTATCAGAGAAAAAACTCAATCGAGTGTGATTTGTCGTCAGTAGTGTCAATAAAAGTGTTGCCATTTGAGGAGTTCTGCATGGAGCGACGAAATGAGCGGCAGACTTGAGAAGGTGCACGGTCAGGGCTCCACGACGGACGTGTCGACGCAGCCCGGTGCAGATCATCCAAGAACTTTTGGCGAGTGATCAGCGATGTGTGGACCTTCACATTTCCATGTTGGACAACAACACCTCACGGCGATTTTCCCCTTCTGACCGCTTCGCTCGACTTGCGTTGCTCAGCTTGACGATTTGTTGGATGTGTACACTCGAACTGATCGTTTGGCTTTTAGGTTAGAGGTGTCAAGTCTTTGAAATTCCTCTACCTGCGGAAAGTGCCGTGTCAAGGCGTTTCGTACCCTTCCAAGAAACACTTCCTGCTTTAAATGATAGTGCATGTTCTGAGAGACCATGGCTTTTCCGTTAGACAATGTTATTTCCTCGGGTGAATTCCAACGTTACAGTAACTTGTCTGCAAGAAGATTGAATGAACTAATACGCAATATTTCTTATGCCCTCTTCATCGGTGGAATCCACTTCTCGTTCCCTCGTCCATTCGATGGATATCATGGCATTCTCGCTTTAAGCAACATCCCATTTGTCACCAACCATACACTACTTTATGCATTTCAGCGTCTTCTGCTCTCCCACCTTAAAATGGGCTACTTTCACTCCCATTATCTTTGCCTTAATTTGTTGGGTTGGAGGATTTAGAGGCTAGAATGCGAGCCCGCATGTTTACATTCCTTGTCATTATTTTTCTTTTTTCCCTTTTTAAAGTGTTTGCATTCTTCGGTACGAAGAGATGGGAAAAGCGGTATTCTTGAAAGTATTTGGACACTGCTTGTGCCTAATGCCTGCTTATCATCATTTATACTAACACAAATTTTTACTCGTTGACCTTGGATGTATGCAAGGAAGGCTATTTTCAGAGGATATCAAGTAGTCCAGACTAAGAGGTTCCTTATTCGGTAATTAGGATCAAACAGACCGCTAGAACATCTAATTTTCATTTTGGAAAAGTAATAAATCTATCAAACATCAGAGTATTAGTGCAAAATCACATATTTTTGAAACTAAGACACCTTCTCCGCAGAAGATCTTTTCCCCTTATTTCCCCCAAAACTATAAAATAGGCTATGGGAGTTATAAATTTTTATTTAATAACAGGGACAATTTTAAACCGTGATAAAAAAAGGGAGCAAAAACAACCATTGTCAGTGACTTATGGAATTGTTTTTGAGAGGTGTTAAGAGCCGGTCAGATCAAATCGATTAGGTTAAGTAAAAATGGTGGGTATCCTTTTTAATGCGTTCAAGAGAATAAATAATGGAAGAAAATATGAAAAAAACTCCTCTCCCTTATTTTAGTTTTCATCGAATAAGTAAAAACGTCTCTTGATAAGATCAACAAGTTGCCAGGTTATTAGCATTTTTATTGTAAAATATGAATCAATAGATCAATAAGAAAATCGATTGATTATTTGCGCGCAACCGATTGGGTTGGTTCCAACAAAAGTCGGCATATGTCGAGGCGTGGAAGTCCTTCTTTGGCGCATGGATCCAATGCCACCTGTCAGATGGTCAAAACAATGCTAGAAGAAAAGATTATTACTAGCAGATTCTCGAAATGGCTAAAACAATATGTTAATTTTTACTAACAAAAATACTAGTTACTCGTATAGGTAATCAATAAGAAAGCGCTGATCGATAGTGAATATGCACATGAACCTGACACTTAGACGTCAAATAAAAGCACCGACGAGAAATATTCGGGAGGGGGAAGCAGAATACGACAGTAAATTGTATAAATTGGGATGAGTTAACATGTAAAATTGCTTGACTCGCCTCATCTTCTGCCTTTTAACCCTTCCGATGAGACGAGGTCGGGAGAGCCGGCGGTTACATTAAAGGAGAGCAACAGGTTTACCATTTTAACTATTCTCTTTCCACACTTCCTACATAAGCTGAATCCTTTTTGAGAGGAAAAGTTAATCAGGACGTACAGACTGGCTGCTTCATAGGGACTGATTCGCCACCTTTTGGCCACAATTTTTGACTTTCACAATCAACAAGATGGAACGTGGGATTATCAACTTCGCCTTAGAGTGGTGAGTGTAACGGCCTATATTCCTCGGAAATTTAGTACAGGTTGAAGTCACTAAAAAAGTATTCGCTGCTGATATAATAGTAGAGATGTGAAAAAAAAGCTTCTGATTTGTTATTTATGCGATTTATAGCGTCGGTGCAGATGCTGCCTGTTAGTCTCTGTTTAAGGTCTACTAAACCGTTGATTGTTGAAAGAAAGTGGTTTGAACTGCCTCGAGAGACACACCACCAAATACTGAGTAAATGCGTCCAGACCCCCAGGCTGTCGCTAATTTGTGTAATGCCTCAAGCATGCCATTGCAACGCGCCAAAGACCCGTTCCCCCTCCTACTAACTTTTAAACAGATCAACTTGATTTGCTTTTTTGTTCAATCCAACAACAAACTCTCAAGAAATGATGTGGAAGGTGACCTGAAACTGATTTCTCCACCACGCGGTAAATACAAACAAGGTATTAAAATTGTGTTAGAATATTTGCCCTAAAAGCTACAGATTATATCATTAACGCCAACAATTCTTACCCATATAGGGCGAAAATGAAGAAGTGGCCCAAACCTCTTGATATATTATTTACGTTTAAAATATATTTGCATTTTTGGCGCGAAAGAGATTAAGTGGAGGTCGATAGAGTCTTACTTACGAACTTATGTCAATCAAAAACAATCAATGTCAGGATGAGTCATTCGAATGTTTTAATCTTCTTACACTCAACTAATAGACACTTAAGAAATCTCTGTGATCAGTGGCAATAATTTTGCACAAGTAAGTTTCCACATTAATTTCCAGAAGTATGAAAGGCTGACTTTTATGGGTATTCTAGGGGTATGTGTGGATTTTCTCTTTATTTTAAGGGGTTATTTTAACAGCACTATCCTTCAGTCATTTAATGCGACTTCGCCTCGAGGTTGGGTCTGCCTGGCCGCCTTTCCACATATTAATAAGGTCACATTTGAGCAGCACTCTGGACCACCTGTAAGAGTTTGGCGTAATGGAGCCGGTGAGGTTACACCACTTTTACATTTGGCGAATACGGTACGTGGTAATATAAACTATAAGGGTTTTGACAAACATTGGAACACTGCTATACAATGGGATTTGTTCCACTGAGACGACAAATATGTGTATAATCGGTATCTGGGAGAATTTTGATAGTAAAAACTCTCTGTGAAACCACCTTTTCTCTATTAGTTTAATGTCTTGTGACTTCTTTGACGACCTGTAGTCCTCAGTGGTTTTTCGTAGTAGCCAAGCCCCATTATTGTGGCTCAGTTGATTCCCTACCAGAAATTGAGACCATATTGCAATTGATAGCGTTTGTGCAACTGCACCACGGGTAGGTAAAGTCACATGTTGCCTTGAAAAATTTTTCACTCTTAATTTCTACGCGGTGAAAAAATATTCGTATCAAAATTTGGAAGTGTATTTAAGAAGTACAACAGTATACATGTTTTGAGAGATGCCAGCTCATCCTCATACTGTCGTGCATACGAGGCGAGTGGGATGGCTTGCTGACCGTAATATTAACTTTTCTTATCTTGGCTATGTTAATACTATACGGGTCGCTATTCTGTAAAGTGAAGAATACACAAGGGAAATAATATCTTGTGCAATTTTTTGGGACAGTGGAATTTATAGATGCTATTATATGATATAGTGTGAGTAATGCAGATTTGATCTAATAAATATGAATAAAACGAAAAAATCGGAGGAGTGTGTCGAATGAACATTGCCACTCGACTTCCTGTAATTGCACATGAGTAGCAAGTCTTAAGGAAGTGCTGCCAAGCACCAGGACGTGGTGTGGTCCGCGGCCTTACTTCTCAAAGATCGGAAATTTGTGTTGACTTTTTTAGAGTCACAATAGCATTTGAAATATTTACCCTCATAATTTATCGTACCTGTGAAAAGAGGTCGTCACTATAAAGCATTTGGCTATTCTATGCAGTAGAGGGTTATATATTTTACATCTAGAGCGATAATTTACTTGGGATGTGTGTATACCTAGCAAATAATCGCTAAACAAAGTGCCTGCGAAGAAATCAGATTAGAATATACATTGGTTTCATTTAAACGTATTGGAATTGAACTGGACGGCATAGCCGGCAAACTTCCCCTTCATATGGAAAAATGGGCTTCTTTGGAATGTTCTGAATATGATCTGAAGTTGTTTGAATGCATGAATCACTTTGTGTGTGAGTGAGGTTCGGCGCCCTTTCAAAAAGTATCTGTACCATCCAAAAATTGATAATTATTTAAAACTTGCAAAAAATAATGTATTCAATGTTTAATAAAATCATGCAATATACGCGATAAAGCTAGCGCGTTTTAAGCAAAATTCATGTTAATGTTTCAATTACTTGATGGAATCCGCGGGTGTTTTAAAAAGGTCGGGTTCGGTTTGCGAGTCGGTGTCGTCGGATTACATCTCTTCTGCGTGCTCTTTGCTGACCTTTCGCCGTTGCCTGAAATGCACGATGCCAAGTTGAAAGTCTGCAACATATAAAGTCGGTTCTCCGGGACATCTGTAGCACTGATTATAGATAAAGGTTTCGTTATCCTTGAAATTTCATCTTTTTAGTTTATGTTAATGACTCATCCCTTCAAACTCGCAGACAACAAAGATGCGCAATGTCGAATACCCCTCATTTACATAGAGAACAACTGTTGTCCAGATACATCTGCACAGGATTCACCTCCATCTTTTCAGAATCTCCCTCCTTTCATTTCTGACAATGACTTTTTGCCCGAACGGGGCCTTTCCTTCCAACATCAGGTTTAGTTCTTTCCCTCCACTTATTGTAGGTGTCCCAATTTGTTTGTTGGTTTAATGAACTGACTCCCTCGAGGCAATTTCTTTTTACTGCGTTGTCATTACGGAATATAAGCAGTGACTACCTGAAACTAGTACACTCTGTGACGACTGAAAGATTGTCTGAAAACTATCAACACGTTGATGTAACCAAGAAAGCTAGTGATATTGGTAGGTTATACGTTAGTTGCTTTAAACCGTTACCATTCAGGTCATTTGGATAATTTGGACATTACATCCGATGACTTTCGTGCCACTATCCTGGACCTTCTCTCATCTTTAAATGTTCCTAACGAGCAAGATGCTGAGTTCTCCAAAATCCATGACAAATATTTGGCGCTCGTTGACAAAGCTCTGGAAAATTCATTGCAACAAAAACTTATTTTCGAGGACGCATTTGATTCTCTTGAAGGCCAACTTTTAATTGCTGCAATGACGACACCGCTCTTCAGCCCAGAAGATCGGCAGTGGCTACAAAATAATATAAAATCTCGTTCTGAGGCATGTTCCTCGTGGCAATCGACAGGTCTTTTAACTCTGGCAAACGATCTTCTTGAAATATTTGAATTTCACAAAGGCAGTTGTGAAGGTCGTAAGTCGCTTATCAATCTATTCTTTTTGTTTCGGAAGTTTGGGAAACTGTCTCTTGTATCTGTTGCAGCTTTGTCTTCATCGGGGACATCCTTGTCGCGGAACTTTCGTAGTTCCAGTATCAATTCTCCCTTCCCATTTCTTCCACGTTCACTTTACCCATATCCTAACCGACGGCATCACAGCTTAGTTCCTCAAATTAGTGAGAATTCGCTCATTGTTCCCTCTCCGTTCACATCGCCACATGTCCTTAGTTCCTCCTCCTCTCCGAATTCTTCGGGTTTTGTGTCGGGCAGTGAATCCATGTACCAGGGCTTAAATGAACCCACAGCGATGGGTTTGCGTGGTAACCGGCTTTCTGCACCTTCGAACAGTCGACTGTATCTTCTTCGACGTCAATCTACCTCACCCTACACGCCTCAGGAAGGCGAGCTAAAGGAAGAGGATGATAATGTTTCTACAAATGTGTGTGGCTCCATGGTACCTGATAAAAGTGGTTTTTGTAACCGTTTGGTTATACCTGCTAAAGACGAAATTCTACTCTCCAAGGAGTCTGCTGAGGTTAGTGTATGTACATTGCTCTACAAGTGCGTTCATTTCTTATACATTATTTGACTTTCAAACTTCAGAAAGTTAACCAATCACAGGAATACTTAAGTCATCCACCACTGGTACAGGAAATTTCAAATATCCCATGCTTAACTCTGGCGAGTCCACCGCCCTACAAAGCCCCCCCTATCACTGTTCCTTTGACTACCTCTCCATCACCGAATAGCTGTGGCGATGCTATTGAGCTCTCCTGTCGACCTATTTCGTCTACCAGCCCACTTGCGAATTACAAAAAATCTCGAGTTCGTCGAAGGACTGTCTCTATTCATGGCGAACAAGTGGAGGATTTGGGTATGGCAAGTAAGTAGATGATTATTCTTTATGTCAGATTTCACACCGAGGATTTAATACGTGCCATGCGTCATATTTCTTATTGCTAGCGTTCGACCCGAACTGTCGACAGATTAAATTAGCCATGCAAATTATTACAATTACACCCAGCAAAAATTTATAGTTAATTTCCTATTCCCACTTTTTTAGGAGTCCCCGTGTGGTTGAAAAGCCTTCGACTCCATAAGTATATAGGTCTTTTCAAGCGTCTTACGTACTTCCAGATGTTAGGGATTACTGATGAGTGGCTTCAGCGTCAACACGTCACTAGAGGTGCACGGAACAAGATTATCATGAGTATAGCTAATCTGAGTACTCGGTCTGCTACCCTGACTAACCTGGAGGCACGCATTGAAGCTGCCATTCAGAATCCGCCTATTAGGTCATCAAATCTTCGGCGTTGTCTGAGCGAACTTCGAAGTATCCTCCAGACGCCTTTTCCCCCTTCGACGCCCAATCAGACACCCTCCTCGCCTCTTTGTCTGTCCTCTACCTCATCGGCTGAGGATAGTACCTCTGTGGTTGGAGCACCTGGAACAGGTTTTATGTTTGGCAGTGACGTAGAGGACTATATGGAAGATGAGGGAGAAGAAGATGACGAAGGCGAGTTTATGGACTTGCGACCCGCCTCAGGGAGTTTGTGCCAATGTCCCTGTACTAGCTCTGACACCTGTCTGTTCGGTCGCACTAATACGCCTGGTGGTGAGCAGTCTCCAAAAAGACCCAAATCTAGTGAAGGCGGGTCGCCTACAACTAACTTTTTCTTTCCTCCGGGATCCTCAACCAAATCTCGTGGGCCTTCGGAGATGGCAAAGGATTCGGCAAAAATTTTATCTAAGGCCAAGGGTTTGGGAGATGAAAATTTGTCGGAACAAATTATGCGTTCTTTGAACCACGGTATGTCTGGATGCTCATTCATACGTTAAATACTTAGGCTGCACTGTATAAGGGCTATCGCTGTACTAGAAAATGGTTTCAATTAAGTGTTTCTGTTGTGTAACTAAAAGGTCTGTTTTCTTAATTACTTTTTTCTGTCTTTGTAGGCTTCAAAGCATTAATTGCAGGGTCAGTTGACGATGATGATATCTATGGATTCTTTATGCAGTTGCTAACCCTTGTTCTTGACCACCCAGTAAGTTTTACCCGTGTATTTCATTTTGACTTACTTGTTCATTACTGGTTTCATTTGCCTTGTTGGCTTTTGATCATCTTATGGCAAATCCACATCAAATGGATTGGAGTTTAAAAGAAGCGCAATTTGTTCTTTGTATGCAACTGGGCATTATAGGAAGCTAAAAAGCAATATTTCTAGTAAAACACGTTTTATGGATTAAGATATCGAATTTTTGAGATCTTAGTCGCGTACCTGCTGGGGAACGTAAGCCATTCCCTTTAACTCTCAGAGTATCTTTTTAACCTCACATTAACTTGCCTGGGAATTTTGCAGTGGTTTACATGCTTACTCGTAACGTTGTCAGCTGAATTCGAACATTTATATATCGTTTAAGTCCACCATGGAAAGGATGATGCTCTACCATTGAAGTTGTATTGAAGAATAGTTACTCAGACACATTTTCTTGAGCTAGGGTTCTATTGTCTTCACTGCTATCTTCCAGATTTCCGGAGATTCTCTTTGTAATGCAAACGTGTGTGTCCTCTTCCTGTCCCTTGTGATTCTTAAAGGTGGTTTGGCATATGTTAATTTGTCAGTAGCTTCAGAATTTTACGGTATGGTTGATGCTTCATAGTCAGAAAGAAGCTTTGGCTTCAACTTTCTGAGGCTCTGCTTGACCATTCAAGCTCCAAGCGCTGTGAGACATTTGGACTTCGGAATTCTTACTTTCAATTTGACCACTGTTGGATTGTGTCCCAAATAATGCGATGCACATATTCCTAAGTTATTGGGGCATTTAAATATGTTTTGTGAGATTTCGATTCAAAACTTTCTCCAGTGCAATTAAATATAGATCGCACCCAAACTGCCGACGAAGTGGATTTGGGAAAAAAAGTATTTGTGCTTGTTTGCGAAAAATAAGCCGAGAAAGTTGGCAGGTACGAAGGAACAAATGCAATTCGCAGAGTTTTTTCCTAACTTACTATAAGCGGTTTGACGTTTTCTGAAAGCGAGGATGGTCAGTCAGGGCAAGCAAGTAGTTTAGGACTTCACATCTCTTTCGATCTTCAAGGTCTGCAAACGTGAGTGCATAAGGCATTATTGTGACTCAAAAAATGAAATTAAGTAATTCTCGTTTTTACTTCTTTCAAATCTCCTGAGTGGTGCCACATTTTCGCAGTCATTTAGTCGAGCACAGAAAGAACAAGTAACGACTTGGCAGAAGCAAATGGTCGATCGTTTGGGACCTGCACCACCACCACATCGTCGCTCCTATCATCACCATCATCGGGCGGCTTCACATCGGTTCTCTCACCATTATCATCCTCTGGATCGTGGAGGTTCGTATTCGGCCCCCTACACTCCGCGTTCAAACGTTGGGTGCGGCGGATTTGCCTCGCGACCCTACTTTGCCTCTCCTATGCGTTTGCCCTACCTTCACCAACAACAGCAAATGCACTCGGGCATATCCCCTACTTTCCTCCAAAATCCCTCCCAATTTAGTGGTGGTGGTAGTACTCGTTGGAGCGGTGGCATGGTACGTGGTCGCAGTGCCGAGCCCGATGTTTATCAGCACCAACAAGGACCCTCAAGGCCTGCATTTCATGAGCAGACTACGGTGCTTGTTACTACAATTCAGCAACGCGTTGCTAGCATGGATAGCCTCACCGTCTCCAGCCCCTGCGGGTTCATGGAGTCACGAGGAGTAAGTTACTGTTCACACCAATTTTTGGCACGTAAATAAAATACAAGTTGTTTATACTACCCCCGTTCCTAAATTAGAAATGATGTTGTATGTACAGGTCGAAAATTTATCTACTAATAAGTAAGAGGAAAGGTGATTTTCAACTTTTACCCAGCGGTTATTGAAATGAAACTACGGCCATTATGCTTCAATACTATTTGATCTGTTTACAACTACAGTAGGAATGTTTGCTACCGCATCCTTTGGCGTTTATGACTTATTGAACTAATGGCAGTCTATTGTTTGATTATACTTTTGGTCGTTCCTTATTTGTGTTGCCATACGTTGTTGTCTGACAAGCAAGCGTTATTCTCTTACCGATGCGGGGTTTTAACTTCGACTAAATACTAAACCTTTTATCTTGCCTATCAAAACAGGTAGAACTAGGTTTTCTTAAATCCGCTGACAAAAGTTTGTAATCGCTCCATCTTCTCCGTGGTGCTTACTAATTTTACTTTATTACGTAATACTCACCTTATGGAATTTTAGGGTCATGAACCATGTTATTGCACACTGTTTTGAAAGCCCAAGTCAAAATGTGTTGATAAATAAATGGATTGCGAATCTTAAGCCCATTCGCTTGAATGGTAACTTACTTTGTCGTGTGTGTGTGTGCTAGTCGGCCCCATATTTTTACGTGACTGGTCATATTTGTCAACTTCCATTACAAATTTGGACATCAGAGGGTCATTGCTGTGAGAGTGAACTGTATCAACAGTTTCATTGACTCCACCACATTTGCTTTTATATCATTGTGGATCTGAATTGGCTCAAGTGTACTGTCAAAGTTGACTCACTTTGTAATCTAATGACTGAAAACACAGAACCGGGCTGAGTATTGAACACCAAAAAAGGTGTTCCGCTACCATAATGCAATATGATTGTTGTCCACCTACTTTTCCCATGAAAAGCTCATTCCCCAATAAGGTCTTGTTTGAAGAAACACTATCATTTATTTTGTTGTCGTTTTTTAATGGGAAGTCGACGTCTTTGATGAATGGGTCACGAAACCAAGTCTTTTGGTAATCTGTATTATCTAACCAAACCCGGAACAATGCACTCCTCATTTAATTTTCGTTTATATATTGACTTTAACTTAATGTGTTATTTGTTGCACTCTAGTCATACACCCCACGCAAGTCTTTATTTTGCTAATGAGTCTAACAAACTTTAGGTTGTTTAAAGTCACTTAAGTCATCATCTGCTGATGTAGATGTAGGCGATTGATCAAGTAATCACAAGATTAAGATAAACTAATCAGGTGGCCGCTGCAATTTACAACATTTGGATCTCAAGTCATTTCTTACTCACTACTAACGCGATTCCGTAACAGTTGAAATCGGAATTAGAGAGAATTTGTGGCATGTATGTTTGCTTTCCTTCGAAGACGGCTCATCAATTCTTTACTCGCAATCGTATGGTCCCCTGCCACGATCCCTCGTGTAGCGATCTCTCAACATCGATGTCACCGTTCGCCCCGCCGGAGCTCCAGTCCGCCAGCTGCTTCACTTTAATGCCAAACTCGGGCAATATTAAGAGTAGTGGGGAAGATTTTGCTGCTGCCACCACCTACCTCCAACCGCCACCGCATCCACTCCCACATCCAACAGGAATGGCGTCAGGAGCGGCGGAACAGCGCCGCTGGCTAGCTGACACCACCACTACCGCCGGTTCCTCCACCACAGTGGACTACTCCACAGCCGAGATCAACCGAAATTTGGAACTTCTTACGGAAAAAGTCACAAAATTAGCTATGGGGGGTGAGTCTATTACAGCTTATGAACTTACCTTAATAATTACAAGAATACCATTATTGGCACATGCATAAGGTTGACTAAGTTAGCCTTGTAATCATATTGATGATAAGCTAATTCAGCCATATTTTTTGTTGCCTTTAGTAGCCCTGATATGTGTATTGAATAATTTCCTTAAATCATTTCCATTCGAAGTTGTTTGCGAACTTACGGTTAAGCTATTGAAGTATAGTCTCGTTTCGTTATTGTTTTTTTTTTTCATACGTAAATATTCTCCTCATCTCCGTACGGAGGCTTAATTTGCATTATTCTTTGTGCTTCCGCTGCAAGTGCCTTTCACAATAGCCTTCAGTGTAAAGTATATTTCGTTATTTAATGCTTTTAAACCCCAGCGGTGATGTTAGTGTAATCGAAAGGCATTATTCACTTGTATGAGGTTAATTACACCTAAAATGGTAACTATAAGGCCTTTGATACTTCCGGAATTCCCACTTGAACGTCATCAGTGTTTTTCGTTCATTTATCATTGAATGACAACAAAAACAAGGGCAAGTCGGGAATTAGTTGGGTACATTTTTAGTTGCTTCTCGCTGGGACTTCTAGGGTAAAATTGTAAGCAATCTGAATCTTATTTTTGTGAATCTACGTCGGCCTTTAGTATCCACTTCTTGTTTCTTTAAACTCTATCTGCTATATCTGAATTTCTTTTTGAATCTATGATGCCATATATTTCTCAGATCCGTTAATTAATCGGCGTATGAGGAATATGATTCGTTATCGTTGTTCATCCCGGTTACCTTGGGTTATTAGTAGTAGCCGTTGATGTTTCCTGTTTGTGTCGGCTTGACGACTTTTAGCTTTGAGACGTTCGTCTTTTTCGTAGAATCTGGATCGCTTTCACTAAATGGATGACCAATCTGAACTTTTTTTTCTCAATTATAGCTAACTATCGAGGTATTTATCCATGTGCATTAGTTTGCCGGATGTAGTCGTCAAGGTAAACACTATTAACTTCTTTTGTAGATTCAGCTGTGTGTTAGTGTCATATAAAGCGATGGAAAATACACTCAGATTGTTATTTAGTTCAAATAATTGTATGTAAGACGCCATTACGCAAGCCATCATGACCGGTGCTGGAAATGTAAACCAGTCTTCGTTTATTCTTTTAATCCTCCACTTATTTCTCTGCCGCATCAAATTTCTCTTAGTTAGGGGCACTCAGCTATTTACCACACTTTATCTAGGTCTTTACTCAGCCACATTAATAAAATGTACCGGTCGGCTGATGGAAATCATTCGTACAGCGGTCATTCAAATATCAAGTCAACTTAACGATAAGACCTGAGGTTGGATTGAACAACCCGCCCTCATTGCCTTCCTTTTTTTCAGAGTCGGACTCACCGAGCGAGTAACGTGCTGTCTCTCCTCTCCCCATACGATGGCGTCTTTTGCGCGTTTTAATTAACTCAATCGCCGCTTCTCGACCTTTTCGTACGAAGTCGCCGCCCATCCCTTCTTTTTTCCTACTGCTAGTTTTGCGGAGCTCAACTTCCTGCATCGGATTGTAGGCCATTTTTAATGCATTTTTATGCAAACCGTCGCATAAAGCTGGACTTTGGTTTCTCGTCTCAATTCAATATAATAGAGCATCACATCATTACAACACAATTCAAACAACACAACCCCACCAGGCTGTGTCTCAAGCTGGTCTTGTGCATTTTATTTAACTTTTCTGCACCTCCTCCCCCTGCCCCCTTCCCTTCCCAATGCAGAGCATGTGACATTCTGTCTCTCTTTCCCTGATCACCTTTTTTGCTTGTCCCAACTTTCCCTTTGTTCTTTCTTTACTCTCCTCGACCGCATAGCGAGGAATCCTGAGTATAGCTTAGTTGCCGCAACATCCTCATCATCGCCATTACATTACGGCGCGAGGGCGTTACCCATCTGTGAACCCGATCATGAGAACATACGTCGTGTCTATTTGTTGTGCATATCATCACGCTGTTAGAAAATATGGAATATACCCTACCACCTACTTGTCTCTGTTCAGATTGCTATCTATGTGGCATGGTGCTGGCCAACTCCTCACGGTGGGGTTATCTGTTGCAACGTGTAACCACGGAGAACAAATCTTCGAGTAACCATTCGTACTTAAGCAACAAGGCAAGAAGCAAGGCAAATCCAGACGCATTCTCAGGTCCGATTGCCAGCTCCACGGCAGAAGTGGTGGCGGTGTTGCCTGGGATGAGAGTTCCGGCTCCGTCGCGAGTTGCTCTTTCTTAGAAATCACTTTGCGAAATCGGGGCATTAAGACCTTAACATATCACCTGTTTTGAGATAAAGTAGTAAATTGACGAGTTGTTAGTCGAAGACAAAAAGGCAGTTGTGCAAGATATAAAAGCACATACTACGTGAGGCACGACGTTCTGTGATGCCCTGAGTATCATAATTTTGTGCTCTGATTCAGGGGTACATCGAGTTCTACAGCGTGGCCTTCGTCAACATTATTTCAATTGTCTGTTCTCTCTCGACCTTGGATCTCATCTCACCTGTAGTTTTTTTGTTATTTAAGTGCGTCTGTGTCGCTTCTGTTTCCTTATTCCTTGAGGAACACTTAGTCGACTAATTTCTCCTCACGTATTTGCTTCCAGAACTCTCTCCTCACAATCGAATACTCGAAAACAAAGTAGCCAAAAAATTTCCTACAGCTGATCGGGTTTTTACCCTCATTGCCGTCAGTAAGGAACCGTGACTCTTAAAAGTGTTAAAAATGCAGATTTCATGAACTTCTAAGTAGTGATTTTACGGAAAACCTCACGGTTCTACCAAACCGATAGGCTGTATAAAAGTGAGAGGGTTCATTCTGCCGAACTCGTTCTTCTGGACGCGGTTTTGCTGGACAGTAAGTAGATAGTGACAGTAGCGAATCTCGTCGATGTATTCATACGCGTCACTAATTCAGTGACAAGGCGTTGACCGCAGCCCGAGGGAAAACACGTAGACGCTCGCCACACGAACCTGTCCGAGGGATAAGAGGACGGAAGAGCATTTCGCCAGCATGGTCAAAACGCTGAATCCGTCCTGATACATTCACGGCCCCTGATTATCTTGGAGAAGTGTGAAAAAGCAAGTCTCCGCTACTTTCGCCATTTGCATATGGTTGAGTGAATTTCCTCCTTGTGACATTCAAAGAATTGTTAAGAAATTTTCTTGTACTAGAACAAATCAGTCGACATCAGACTGTCAGAGTTGAAGCGGCAAAAAGTTGTCAACGCTGACACCACTTATGCATTTTGAAAGTGTTTGTTCGGAGATTGGAAGAAAGTGCGTTCTTGTAGCTGTCATGAACGCTATAGTGTAGGGCGATTGAATAGCCTCTTCTTCTTTCCCTTCTCTTTCCTCTTCTCCTCTCCTCCTCCCTTTCTTCTTCTTCTTCATCTTCTCTTTCCTCTTGTTTACATTCATATACCGTTGATACCGGAAGCTGTGTTGTGAATCATTAATGCGCTTGTCCCACCATAAAACAACAGACCAGAGGGTCCGGACACGACTCGAAGTCCGTCGCCAAAATGTGCACACTAAGATCAAAAAGACCGAGGTCCACTCAACAGATACAAAAAAAAAGATTACACTCTCTTCGTTCTCAGCAAGTGGACTCAGAGGAGAGGCATCTTTACACCCTGAGCCTTCTGTTCACTCGTAAAAAGTCGAGGCTGACAGAGGAAAACCCGAAGGTCAAACTGGGAATCGTGGGACACATCGAGACCGAGAAGAGAATACAAAAAATCTCGAGGTAAACGTAAGACATTAGAGGGAATATTATTGGTATGGCGAAGAAGAGAAATGACGGTGCTGGGACCGGTTTTGCATAAACCTTCTTCTACCCCTTCAGCATCGACCACGACAGACCTCTTTCTCCATTTCTGACAACGTCAATCAGCAGACTAACGAGTTACACTACTTTCTTCCCGGAGTGCCTCGTTTTCACTTGTATTACCTAAGCAGCCATGGGCACGTTTCTCTAGAATGACTGTAAAACAGGCGAAAGGGTCGTCGTTACTCCTCCCGATCCCATCTCCCGGAAGGTGAATATGGTACTCCTGGTATGAAATAATCGACTGCGTTTGAATGTGTGCTGAGTTTCCATCGAAATCTGGCTTAATTCACTCAGGAGTTAGAGTGAGTGAGTGAGTGACGCAGTAGTGGGCCACAACAACAAAAGCAGACAATAAATACTTCTCTACAGTTGGTCTAAAAGTAGTATTTCCTATCCACTCCGCGGTTCGTGGTAATTTGGCTCAACTGATAAAAAAGGCTGGTTGCCATCGCTAAAAGGGGATGGAAGATCTGTGAACAGGCTACTGGAGTATACGTTTCCCGGGCACATCGGGACAAATCACGAATGGCCTGCCCCACTGCTCCACTCCGATCCACTAATGCCTTTTGTAATATTTTTTTGTAATGTTGTCGTTTTGACCGTACTTCCTCAGTTTTTGAACATGATCTTCTGTCGTTAAGCCGTCATAACCTCGTCGGAGCTGCCTGCCCGCCGCTTTTCTACGGAAGCTACTCATTATAGGCGAAGTGATGACTCTGAATCCCGTGTCCGCAGGAGGCTGAACTCGGCAAAATGCACCTGAGTCAACACCGACGTATCCCATTGCAAAATTGCAACATGTTTGCTGTGGAGCCGAGCCACATTTTAGTTCTTTCAATCCCTAAACCCTGTTTAACCACCAGCCCATCGGCCGAAAGATTACAAATGACGATTCGACGGTTGTGAGGGTAGAAGCCATCCTTAAAGGTGCTACTGACTAGCTCCAAATTACTCTCCTGCCCCGAGTGAATGCATCGCATGGACACGAGTGAAGAGACAAACGCCTCGTTTCGTGAAGGTCTGACAATCTCTCATGATACGCATGCGATTTGTTGGACTCCGTTCGCAGAGGCCGATAGAATGTGTTAGTGTCGCCACAGAGCATCAGTGATAAGGTAAATGGACAGAGTTTGTGTGTAACTTCTTGAGATCACAATCACGTACGTTGAAAGGATTAGATGAGTAACTTTTCATCTTATTTCCTTAGTCGAAAAAGTAACATTTCTTATTCTCCCCTTTCTTTTAATAAGGGGTTGGGAAGGTGTGAAGATGTCTGAGAACCCAACTATGAGTCTAACTTCGAAAATGAAATTTGATTCGAGTCGATTTAAAGAATACAATAAAGAACTATTAGAAAATTTGCATTCATAGACTGCGGTCTGGTGAAGAGCAAGACGAGTAACAACAAGGAGAGCATTCACAGTATCAACTTTTTCAACTATTTGAACCTTTGGCGGAGGAGCTCAATAACATCTTCAAGTCATACTTGATAATCACGAGGTCTGCCCTACTGAGCTCATCGGTACTTTTATTAGTGTTACGAAGTAAAATGTAACTTTACTGGAATTTAGGTTACACATTACGATACCGTTACTTTAAAAACATTTACTCAATTTTTTTGACAGGTACTGTTCAATGGCATTGCTTAATGACAGATTGATGGTTGGAATAAGTAGAAGTAAGGAAATTTACAACCCAAACGTATGGGTGTGAAGATGAGCAATTCAGGGTGTATTTTAACTTAATATTTGACTAGACGAAACCTTTGGTCTGCGCCACATTAACTTGAATCTGGAATCTTGAAACTCCTAAGAATAAGTTACCCTGCAGTCAAGAAGAGGTGAACACATTAGGGCAATATTTTACTCTTCTTCTTCCTCTTCTACTTTGTAATGCAGCTGATAGTAAAAAAAAACAAGTGAAAAGAAGTCAACGAATAGCAGTTTACTTTGTCCAACTTCCCATGCTGATGGGTGAGAAAAAGCATAGAGGTCCATAGAGGGCAGGCAATACAGTGCAAATTTATGAAAATCCGACAATCACACATGCTTAGGAGAGGGATATCTAAAAAAAGTGCTGCGGTCATACTTTAACTTTTGATCACAGTCAGTAAAATCCCTGAAAAACAGGCGAAAAATCCCAGAATGCAAAAGAAAGCATTTGGAATCCCCTAACAAAGTATAACAAGTTGCTAAAACTGATTTATTATCTCATATTAACACGTACGCGCATTCGGAGGCTATCATATTAGTCTGAAGACAACATTAATATCCTATTACACTAAGGCAACTACTTCAAGTGATTTGATAAAAAAGCGGGACATTTATAAAAATATGCAAAGTAATCAAGGGTTTGCAGATTTGCCAGCGATGAGGTGAAAAGAACTTAGGGCAATCACAGGAAGATTAGTTTCAAAATAACTGAGAAAGAAACTAATATATGAGCAGACAAATATCACAACCACCAGCCGTACAACCACCAATTTTTTAATAGTTATCTTATCTAAACGCGACTTTCAGAAGAGATATGAACATCAAATGTGCAGTTAGCATATACGATCAAGGAATTTGAAAAGATCATATTGCCTGCGGAGACATCAGACCGTGTAGATTTATTTAATTTATGAATTTCATGTGAAATCCGAATAAATTGTTAAATGCTTCAGTATGGACTTATGAAGGTGTCTCAAAACCGTCCTAGTTGATGCCAGCACGACCACCCGTAAGTTATAACCTGCGATTAGTGGATAGCAAAAGATTATTTGCAGTTGGGTCGCGTTCGTGAACCGCAATTTACCATTAAGATCCCAGGAGCAGATCAAGTCAAGTATGCTAAGATTACGTATGACCCAACACCTTAAATGTGCACATATAAAGAAGATTCAGTCCAAACAATCCCACCACCAAGATTTCGTTAAAAGCACACAGTCTCCTTAGTATTGACATAAGCTACGAAGACTGAGCGCGCCATGGCTAGTATTGACCGAGTATCTAAGCACCCTGGTTAAGGCCTGATGCTACTATATATAGTGCACATTCCAGAATCGTCCCTTATAAGCAATATATAAAACCAACTGGATGACCCGTTTGAAATTTGTATACTGCCAATGACAAAATCGCATAGAACCCCGAAATAGTGAAACAACTTGTTTTCTTGCGTTTGTCACTAGAAGGCTGGTTGAGAAATACAGCTGCTAGGCAGCCAAAAATTGTGAAAAAGACTCATAGTCTGACGTGGTCATTACAAAGGAACTGGTAACTAGAATATGAAGATCTTTGGCATATATACACGGAAAGGAAGGACGTCTCACTTTGTCCACGATACCTTCGGAATATCGAAATGCTCACTCATCGAATTCAGGTGCTCATTAAACTCCATAATGCGCTGCTTGTGTGACTTTTCTGCCTTTGTCAATATTCTCTCCATCATTCTCTTTTCTTTCTTCTTCTCGAACTCAACTTCTGCAGCAGTTTTCGTGATTTTGGGTTCATTTTCCTCATTTGGCGTCGGCCTGGGTGTCCCGTCTCTCATGGGAACTGGCATGTTTCTTGTGTTTTTTTGATTTCCTGCAAAGTCCATGCTCGTATAACCCAACTTACTTTGTTATCTTACTATCTGTTTTAAGCTTCAGGCTCCCCTTAACAACGCTTGAGTACTCAGACATAACGCACACAAGAGAGTTAGTGGCCCTTGAAAAACGCGCCTCGTATTTTCATTTATCTGAACGAATAAAATATTGCGGTAAATATAGGATGTAGGTAATCCACTGCGGAGCATAATGCCCTCGTGATTTGTTTTTTTGAAAGCGGTTTAAGTGCGTGAATGACTTACATTTTGGTTTGATATTTATATGCCACCCGTGGTCCCAAAAAACAATCTTATTTGAACAGGAGTAATGAAGTTCCTTTTTTAGATGTATAGACCCCCGTCATTTTCTAACTTTATTGTTTTGCTTTACACCAGGTATATGTGGTGCGGGTCGGGAAACCATGCATTACCTGAGAGCCCTCCGTCCCATTTGACTATTGTTTTTAACCTTCCACATGAAGGATTTTACGTAACAAGCACAAGATATCTGTGAGATGGAGAATGCTCACGTGCAAGTCTGTTGAAACGGTTATGCCCGAAGGAATTCACATGACCAGGGAGCAGATTTAATTTAAAAATACGGCGGTCAAGTTGGTACCCGCAAATTCATATTGGGTAAACTACTGTGCTTTGTTAGCAGGTAAAATAAAGGCAAATGTGTCGTGATTTGCTAAAGTTCTCCTCTGCTTTTCCCTGTCATCGCCCTTACTACCCATTGTTTCCACATTCACTTAACAGTCCTCTTCGTCGCTAATCGTGCCGAGTCATCTGGATTTACTTAAACTGCATGGAATTGGTTCCGCCTTCACTCGTCTCGAAAACGTGAAACTCAGATCATCTGATAGATACATGTCTTTCAACAATCCATTTACTTTGGAACTTTTAATGTCAAACACGTAACCTATTGAATGCAAAGGCCCAACTGAATTCGCAGTCATTTTATCAGGATAATATTGCGCTATAGGCGCTAAAAGCCGTGCTTCTCCTTCACATGAAGTTTACTTTTCTTAAACAAACTCCGAAATCTTGACGACAGCGAACTTTCCTCGAGATAAATTTCTGCCTTTATGGGGTGTAAACATTGTTTCTGGTGTTATTATCGCTGTGAAAGCTTATGCGATCCCTGTCCTATCCACTTATCTTCTGGTGCTGATAATAATTTGAACTTTTCTTCGATGAATTTCGTGTTTTGTTTATAGAGGTTAAATTGCTGCGAAGGTGCTTAATAATAATCTTTTCTATGTGACAAACAATCCCAATTTAAGATGGTCATTGGAAGCCTCCGATAGCCTCAAATTTGCCAAACTTTCCAACACAAATGCCTGTCTTCCAGTTGTGCCCAAATATGTGATTAAACTGTTTGAAGTTTTCCTTAACTTTAACAACAGGAAAGCAGGTAGGGTTTCGTTGAAGCTGTGAACAAGAACAAGCTAGTCATTACACCTTCAAGGAAACGAGGAGTAATTGATATTTAAGGTAAATTAACTTTCAGTAGTATTGTTTGTTAGACATTTGTCTAGCAACCACATTACACTGTTAATTGAATTCCTTACCTCCGTAAAATTAAACGGATTCGGTGGAACTGCCTTTTCTATTCCAGTCATTTCAACCGCAGCAAAACCTTATTCACCTCTTAACCGATGTGACATCTCAGAAACAAAGGCATGCACGAAAATAAGGCCTGACACCCATTGAAAAGAAGGAAGGCCAAGCGGCCTCCACCACCCACCTCTCCACTTCCACAACACGCACACACACACACACACACAACTCCTACTGCATCGTTTACCCCTTTTTTATGCCAACACGGGACGAGGCAAACAAAAAGTCGCATTGTGGTGTAGAGTAAAACGGAATGATGCGAGGCGAAGCGAAGCAAGGCATGGCTAGGAGAGACGAGGCGTAGCGTAGCGTGGCGAGGCGAGGCGGGGCGGGGCGAGACGATGCAAGGAGACCGCAATTTTATAACTCGCCTTATTCATCATTTGCAACTGTGTGTGCGCATTTACATGGGCGAACGGGACCAGAAACCCCCAGGGAGGGGCAAAACGACGAGGTGCTGCGTTTTTGTCCCTGCGGCCTGGCGCCTTAACTTGCAGGTAATGGCAATTATAAGTTAATCAATCAAGTCCCACTCCTCGATGGGGTGGCGGCGAGAGCGTGTTTGAAGGGAGGAGAATCCAACGGAATTTTTGTCACTTCTCCGAATCGTTAAAAGTAATGGCATTCCGTATGGGGTACACTTTCAATTCACCGTAGGGTGCAGCTTGTTCCCCTGTGCCTCTGCCCACCGCCTCATTGTTGTGGTAGTGAACGCAGCCTAGTAAATGGCCCGTAGAACAAAGAAGTCTCCAACAAATGTGTGTTTTAAGCTTATCAGATCGGGAGTACAATTCTTCTTCACTATGAGATCAGCCTTATTTAATACGAACAATATTACTTCTTGGGATTTTATATCAAGTTTGGTTGAAGCACGATAGATGGAGACGGCAAAAAGTAAACGTCGTTCGGGGAAGCACACGTTATGATATTGCCTTTGAACAACATCACATCAGTTCAGGCCTTCGAAACAGGTGTCTGGTAATTTTTTTATATGATTCTGATCACTTTACAAAAAAAGTTAATTGGTGGGATTTTAATTCAACCGTTGATAAAACTCTTATGTTACAATATATTAACTCATTTTAAGCTAAGTTCCCCAGCTCTAGGATAATTTTAGTTATGCGAACGCTGATAATGATGATGTTATCAGTAATAATGGTTAAAACAATGAATTCCGTTTATTAAACGCTACCCTTTTCCCATTGGTGATTATATTCGACTGCTAAAGTTTATTTTCATTTAAATGATTCTGCCATTTACGGCCGATTTGAGTTTAACTGGCAACACGTTTTACCATTAAGTTTGATTGTCCCCAGGCAACAAATTATCCTTCAGATGATGGCGGAGTGCTGTGCTGTCACATCATTTCACTTGCCTCTTCACTCATAAATGCGGCGCCCTCCAAACTCTCATAAAGTTTGTCGAGAGAGCAGACAGCTACTGGTAAGTTGTAGGACGTGACAACAGGCTAGTCTGTCAATTGAGCCTGGCGCGTTGACTCAACTGGCGCTTTCAAATACCTCGGTGCGGAGAAAAGTTTTCCCACTCCAACGAAGTTACACCGCCTTCTTCTCGTCTTCCTGCATGAATATCACCTTCTCACACCGCTTTTCCCATTGTTTTACTCTATAAAGTCAGTTATGACATCTCACTGTTCCCTCGCATCTTTATTTTGCATCTTCCCTGAGTTGGAGAACACTCAGACCACCGGATAAAGGTATCCGACGCGTAAACTGACGTGTTCATAGTCGACGATTATTTTATCGTGCTTCGCGACGTAATTTTCATCTCTTGAAACTAAAAATGCATGGTCGGTTGGAACGATCACATTTGGTAACGGTGCCCAACGCATACCGCGACACATTCCCCCTGTCCTCGTCCCCGCCACGTTCCACAGAGCGTCGGTCTGTGTGAGAAGAAGTGGAGTCAAAGAGCGCAAAAGTCAACCCATGCCTTTCCCCGAATGATTGACACTAAAGAGACGACTCTGCAGTTAATTATGCTTTAGACGTTTACATCCGCATGCACGCAGAACCGTCCATACGAGGAGGAAAGTCCATGTGCCTGCGCCGGCGAGGGGTGGCGGGAGTTGCGGTGAGGCGAGGGTTGGGATGTTCAGAGCTATCAAAGGGCAAACAGTGTGAGGAAGTAGGGAAGACAGAAGGGAGATATAAGAGGAGAGGGAGAAGAAGAAGAAGAAGAAGAAGAAGAAGAAGAAGCAGAGGAGGAATAAAAAGAGGAGAAGACAGTTGCCACTTATTCATCATTATCAACACATGCCCAGTCCAAAAAGTCAACTGCGTGTTGGCTGGCCCAGTGAAAAAGTGAATGATGCCCCATCCGCACCTCCGCTAGCATACCTCGCCTGGCCCTACACCAAACGATACGGACATCTTTGGTTAACTTTTCGCGAAATACCCACAGTCATCCATTTCAAAGTTACCAACTTCTTCCATGAGAAAATTAAATAAGGCAAAAATGTTAAGGTCATTTAGCTTAAATGGACCGTGATGTGGCCACTTTGACCCTTTGTATTGCGTGTCAAGACGGAGAGAAGCAATTGACTCGGAGACTGGAGATCCCGGCAGTTTGGTAAAAAAAAATAGGTTACATCCAGAGAGGCGAATTTATTAACCGAGCCATCGCTAGTCGTGGACAAAGTGGAAGCTCCACACGCCTCATATCGGCGACAGACGTAATATTTTAGCTAAAATGTTTGGCCAAATGAGACGAAAACTGGGTTTTGGAGAGGGGGGGGGATGTAGGGGTTCCTTTTCTTCAGACCTTTCGGCAAATGAAATACAAAATCATTCACTTAAAATGATTTTATAAAATTTAATCTAGCATCTCTCCGAAGGACGAATCAAGTTAAAGCGTGCTATTTTCGTGTTTACTTTAATAAATCTGAAATATGTTTTTCAACTATCATCAAAATTCCTGGAGGCGATGGAGGAAACATCTGGCCAACCAATTTCGGTATGGAAATTAATATGAATGAGTTTCATCCTAGAAAAAATACTGTGAGTTATTCATGTTCAACTTATTCAATGCACTATCCAATTGAATCCATTTTTGTGTAGATTTTGGAAGAATATCCCGAAATCACCTGATCTTGAATTACAACTCATTTAATTCGACGGAAGACAACTCTAATTATGAAGGATTCTTTTATGTCCACATCGTGACGGTTGATCATCGCGACAGAAAAGTATTAAGTAGCTTACTTTTGAGTTCGCAGGTGTACTAAACCGCCTCCTTTAAATTCGTGTATAATTCAATTGCACTGCAAAATTAAGTGCTACGTCACCATCGACGGGCTCCTGTTGGTGACGTCTAACAAGGATACAGGGAAGAAGAAACAGATCATCCCCTCCTTCCTCCTCAGTCTTTCTTCGAGGTCATCTTTCTCCTTCTTTTTCCTTAACAGCTGTTAATTTCGCGTCAGACATCCGCCATCCCCTGGTCTTTCCGCGGTTAAGCCCTGTGACAGTGAGTGCCAATGCCATCGCGCCTCTCATCGCCTCCCCCTCCCCCTCTGCCCCTCTCTCTTCTCGCTTCACTCGTCCTTCTCCCCTTTCCCGCGGCTCACGCACACCCGCGCACCCTTCGACCAATCAGAGGGGCGCTTTAGGCCTGCTCTCCCATTGGTCGAGCGGTGCGCGTGCGGCTTAAAAGGCGCAGGATGAGTTCTTTTTCTGCGTGCTGTTGAGATAACTCCTATTTGCCCCTCTCCCTCCCCATCTCCCTCTCTTGCCTTCTTTCTTCTCTCCATCTCCATCTCCATTTCCCCCTTCTTCTCCTTCTCTGTCGGTGCTCGTGTGTGCGTGTGCGTGGGTGCATGTCTGCGTGTATATGTGTATATAAACATGGTCCCTGCGGTAGCGGCAACAGCAGCTGACGCGATGACCGAAGTTGTGGCTTTTTTGTCTCCTCTTTTTTGCACTTTAAGGCTTTTCACTCTAATACCTCCTAATCCTCGTTTTAGGTGCTTTTCGGCAAAAGTGATCATGTAGTTAGGTTGTTGATAGGCAAAGCTTTTCTTCCCACACGCTCTTACACATTAGAACAGGTTACAGAAGTGACGTGCCTCATCCAGTCATGTATAAAAATATAATTTACAGCCAACAAAGGAGTCGAGAGTCCCGCTCTCCCTCAAACGTTCCGCTTCACGTCCACTACGGGATGATAATTAGAGTTCTTTTCTTTTTGGTATTTTTGTATTTCGGCGTTGGGTTAGTGAAATGCAGCCTTGGAGTGCAGCAACCCCTTCACTGAATTAGTAAATATTGAGTTGCGGAATTAATGAGTAGGTTTACATCTGATTAAAATAACTATGGGGGGTTAAAAACACATTAAATCATTTGGGCATAGGGTGGAAGATGAGTTGTTAACAGTACCTTAGCTGAATGTGATTGCATTGAAGAGTCTGCCCATCTCCCGTAAAATACACATTCTGGAAACTATGAAACTTGCGTTTCAATTTCATCGGTCTTCAGCTACGACTGAGAGAAATACATTATAACGTGCATTAGTTATTTTTATTTATAAATTTTAAAGGTATTCTTCTCCCTCATCTCGAAAGATTGTTCCATCTCCCATGTTTACGTCTACTTTTCTTGTACAAGTTTAGAGCGAAGCATAGCGCAGTTCAACAGGCTTCAAAAAATATTAACGCAGCACTCGGAGGTGGATCCACTACTGAAAAAAGGCGTGTGAAGTTGATTCCGAAAATTTCTTTCGGCCAGTTTGAGTGTCGTCGAGGAGCCCCGCCTTCAGGAAGAACCGACGACGACGACGACGAAAAGTGGACTCATGCAGGGGCAGCTCGAGTGACCGCAAGAGCAGATGCACAACTTTGCTGCTTCCTGCGAAATTCGCGCTCGCCGAGGTTTTTGATTTAAATCAACATTTGTGATAATCGAAAACAACCAAGCGAATGGGTAGTTAAAAATATACGCCCAGAACAAACTCTTAAGGCAAAATGCATTCATAAGAAACATTTTAATAGAATGCACAAGGAGTGGTCATGCGTTTTTCCTTCAATCCTACCATCAGGCGAAAGCATAGCAGCGGCGGAGTTTCCCTACCGCCACAAATGAAGAGGAATCTATGAAGACAACACAACCAGCACTGTTTACTCGGCATGGAGCAACATTACCGCACGACGACCACGGAAGGCTTCAATTCCAGTTGACGAATATACGAACTTCCTCCATATTCACCCGATATTTCTGCGGTCGAGTATTACAGATCTCATAGAAGTCTTCGAACTGTTTATTTACTTTAAAAATGCAAATTGCCCGAAAAGGCATATAAAAATTGCACAATCGTTGGTAAACAGTCATAGATTTCAACGCAAATTACTTCATTTAAAAACAATTAATAATCCGAAAAATTGCGCCTTTGCTTTTCTGCTTTCTCTCAAAATCCGTTTCATAGTTTCCGAACTAATAACCGTCCGCATTGTGTTCCCGCCGCCCCGCTGCCATCTGCGTTGCTCGCATCTCATGTATTTTACAGTGTGGACTAATGATAAAAAAGTCTGTTTCAAGGGGATTCCCTCTTTGCCACAAAAAGTCCTCTTCGACGAATAGGACATCCCCGGTGAGCTCATGAGTCCAACGTCTGAAAGGAATCCTCACTCTCTTCTGAATACTGGGTCGGCCACTTTGACTACATGAGAATTAACCAACTCTTACAAGAAAGCCTGTCAAAAATAAGTCATACACCCTTGAGATGCTCACTAAGTGACGTTGGTGAGAGAGTGGAGGAGAAAGGGAGGACGATTGTCCCCTTCCTCAAATAAAAGCCTTTTGAAGGTCGCAGAAGTTTATTTTAATGCCGAATTTCCCTGGTGATGCGATGTCGTGACACGTGAAGGAGACGATAATTTCGGTTAACGCGAATCCGACATTCTTAGAGAAAAGCAAACCTGAAGGATCAAGCTCTGGACAAAAGTGCCACTTAACTAACACTGCCTGCCTTTTCTCTCTCTCTCTCTCTCTCGCCCCGCGAAAAGTGTCTTACCGTAATTGATGAGGGAGAACAGTTTCAGTCCTTCTTGACATTCGTAAGCACGAGGCAAGTAACAGCCATTGAAGTGACGACTTGACTTAACATCTGTCGTACAGCCACGTCTTTTGCAAGTCACTTTTGACCCTCCCACCACTCTTTCGCCCTCTCGCCTTCTCTCAACACACGCTGTAGGTACGTTACTTTGGCTATCATAATCTCCCACGTCAGTCAGGCCGAGGCCACCACCTTCCAACTTCCTTTTCTCTCTTAGCTCTCGCGGTTTCACGTGGCAGGCGGCTGTGGCCAAGCGTTATACGCCCCAAAGCGCGTGTGTTTTCACATGCTTCTGCGTGCAGGCCTCTGCCTGGCCAGACGAGATGAGATGGAGAGGTGCAAAACACCTTCCATCCGCCCAACCCTCGGCCCCCCTCTGTCATCGGAGATGAGACAAATAGCAAGTGTGGCCCTCGAGCTGTTGATTTGCGCACATGTGCGCCCTCCTACACCACACAACTCCTTCCAGCCGTTTGTAGTTGGGCTTACCTATGTCAATCACATCTCAAATGCCAGTCTTTTCCCAGTCCATTCACTCCTCCAACCGTCGGACGCCCACCTCCCCCCGTGGCACCTATTCGCCACCCCTTCGAGGCCTGCGTTTTGGGCAACCCCGGGGAGATTCTTCCCCAAATGTTTTCCATCAGGTGGCAACTCCGCCGTGATTATTGACGTCTTACAGGAAGGGTGTCAAGCTGACCATCCTTTGTGAAGATATTAACGCTAATATAAATTCATCAGCATTTATCTGTTGCCACGGTCTGTTTTCGACACACACACACACACATGCACACCTCTCAATTGCCAAATGAATCTAGTAAAAACTCCTCCACTGGAGGATTATTCTCCTCCCACAAATCCCAAACTTCTCAAGTGCCACCCAGAGCTGATGTTCTCTCCCATTTTCTCCACCCACTTTGAGATTTGAGTGAATTTTTCTGTTATTTTGTAGCTGAGCTGCGCTGTGAGGTAAAGGAAGAAATCCCACCTGTGGATAGTCTTGAAGGTCGACAGATAAATGTTTCATGAAATGACGCTTTACCAGCAGCCCGGCGTGGGGTGCTTCCCTGTGGTTTGGGAAACGCTCTACCCCCTGACAAATGCAGAGCACATTTCATTTGGATGTCGGTTTCCTTCAATGTGAACATTATCGAGAATGGAAAGCTTTCCTCACGCCGGTGGCCGCCCAAAAGAGGCTCTTTTGTTCCGCCTCCCAAGTTAAAAGTCTAAAGGCCACCTTATCTTATGTTAAAGTGATAATAAGTGAGTAGTCTTGATCCATGTCATTGCCTTTCGGACTTTTAAGACCCATGGGAGGGAGAAAATGTGGTTTGCCCGCCTTCAAGACACGTCAACAGCCGCACGAACTCCTTTGGCTGCTGCCTAATCCGAGATTGTAGTAAAATCGCAGTGTATTAAACAAAACGGATTTAGTGAGGCCGAGGATTAAGGCGGGACAGGGCGAGGCGAGGCGATGCGAGGCTCACGGGGAAAATGAAATAAGGCCGTGGATACAAATATTTACACCTACTCATTTATTTACTGTTGACAGGGTCGTCTCAACATTATCATGTATTCCGTACTGCTTCGAGTAGGCGTCGAGGGCGGGCGCATAGACTGTTGACAGAGGCCTGGCGGGCATTCCAAAGGTCTGCTGTTTACTCCACTGGCCGTTATGCAGAGTCCATCGAACTTCTTCGGCTTCCGGCCATTCTCGTCGAAACTTTGATGCATCCTCCGAAGCCTTCCATAGCTCCGGGGAGATTGGAACACATCAGCGAGTCGTGCACTTGAAGGTGGTGTTGATGATGCTGGCTGTGTTGAGGCGGCAGCGGCGGAGGAGGAGGATGAGGGGCGGGAGGAGGAGGAGGAAGGAGAGAAGGCGCCGGTGGTGGTGGTCGCGGCGGCGGTGGCGGTAGTGAAGTCTCAATTGACGGCGTATACAATTTGGGCATTAACGAGCTGAATATGCGTGAGGCGTCATTTAATGGAGCCTGACTCGTTGATGTCTTCACATATCTCGACAAGTAGGATTTCTGTGGATCATTCGATCGCATTGAATTACACAGAAAAGTCGAATAATCTGCTCCACAGGGCAATTTATTTCTCACGATTAGGTCCGAGGGGAAAGGAACTTCGGTATTTTCAAAATCCTTTCGTAGGCCCTCCGGGAAACCCCCGGGAGTTTCGGGAAACTCGCCATAAGGAAAAGGCAGAAAACATGGGCGAAATGGTTTCGCCAGTGTTAACACTATTTCCAGAGCACAGACGTTCCCTCTTGCGCCACTTGGCCCTTCGGTTCTGGAACCAAACTTGAACTCGGGCCTCGGTGAGACCCGTCCTCAATGCCAGCTGCTCTCTCGCATACACATCCGGGTAATGCGTTTTCTGGGAGGCGAAGAGGACGCATAAAACCCAAGTCCACTAATAATCTTACCTGAAATATACGCTCCATTTCATTGAGTTGGAAACTCGTAAAGGTGGTCCTATTTCTGCGCTTCTTCTGTTTCTCCTCATTCCCATTGGGGTAAACATTCGAGTGAAGTGAATTTTCAACGTGATTGGAGATAACTAAATTTGGATAATTCTGTTTTGGTTGAGGCTAAAGGAGAAGAAGGCATTAGTGGGACAATTGAAAAGCTTACGCCTAAGAGGGCAGAATATGGCAATTGCGAAGTTGAGGCGTGGAATGCGTTGACGATGTGATTCCTCGATTTCGAGAAGTTGAAGGTGTCTAAAATTTGCATCAAAAGTGTAAATAAGCCCCGCTGTGCTAGTCGAGTCGTGTAGGTGACGTTCACATGGTGACATTTTGGATGTGTGGAATTCCAATGTGTGATCGACAAGACCCTCTTCCATGAGCGATTCGACACCAACACCGCAATGCCCCCACAGAATTACATCGGTGAAGACGATGTCAGTCAGTAAAATGACTGAATTATCGTAATTGACCGAAGCCACGTTTGTTGACATATCACACGTTAACGCGTCGTCCACCGTGGGCAGGAGGCCGCGGTGGAATGAAGTGTTGCTCCATCCCCTGACAACACATCCAAGGAGGGAAGCGTGTAACGTTTCCCAACGTCCGAGTCCGTGTGATGTGTTTCGGTTGGCTACTTCGCTAAAAGTGCCTTCTGGATTAGGGGGAATCATCCGCCCTCTCTGCCTCGTACGGACCATCGGTCGGCGGTTGATGCGTCCACGGTGGATTAGAACATTGTCTCCCGAGAAGACAGTCTGCCAACAATCCCGACTACTTCATTTTGTGTTGCTGCTCGTCCAGAGGTCCTGAAGTCGGCCGCTTTCGAACGGCTGACGTATGGACATCCATTGAGGATTTTTGCATGTACATCGCCATCTCACACTTTGCCAGAAGGCCGGGGAGTAGTCGAAAGCGTTGTGTAAATAAGCAGGAATGCATAATTTCCACTGTCGTCCGTTGGGAAGACGATAGGACACTCACCAAGTACCCAAGTGAGGCAAATGGATTCACCGACTCATAGATTCGATAGTCAAAGCGCCTCAGAGGGGAAATTTTCCACTTTTTCACACATTCTAATTCCTCGGTGGCTTACGAGGCCGAAGGCGAGGACTGCTAGACGAGGACTTCAGCTAAGAGAATTAAAACTCGCCGCCTGTAGGCAATCAAACTCATAGTGTGAGTGTTTTAAATGCATCCCACCGCCACGCCATAACCAAAAAGGGAGGTTGGAAATAGGATTTTGAAGAAAATTAATTCACTGGTAATGAAGAGACTCGTGTCGAGAGCGAAAATAACCTCAACATCGTTGGCGTCTCGAATGAAGTTACTCAAGGTGTTGGTTGGAGTTTATTATCGCTGTCAGTATATTCAAAAGAACAGCACAAATTTAGTTAGTTCGCTCAATCAGCCACTCGACGATGGCCGAAATTTGGCAGCCGTGGCGGTGTCACCATCCACGCAATCGCCTTTGATGGAAGTGAGCAACTTCGCCAGACGACGGTGAGCGTTGCGGTCAAGTGCTCTGAGAACCCTCAACACCACATTATTTGGTGAAATATAAATTCTACAAGTCCCGAACAGATGAAACAGTTGTATTTGACTTTGTCACTGACATGAGTCAATGACAAGGATGGAAATGGTGGCGATGATGATGATGACTACCAATGAATGTGCTGTTGCGACATCCCGACCAGACTACGCCTAGCCGCAATCCTCTCCTGCCACGGGCTCAGCCTTCGTGGGTGGATCTAACACGTCTTTGACCCGACCGCTCGGAGAAGGGGCTCGCTTTGCCCGCGAAGATGTCACATATTTGATTACACGCCAGAGAGCACCACCTATTAGAGGACGCCGAAGGCCAACTGGCGTGGCTGAGATGCAACAAGAGCATCCTCTGGGGGGAGGGGGGGTAGTGTGTGCCCCCCAACGGAAGTAATTACCGACATCGGGCATTAAGTCCTCATTGCTGCCGCTTTCATCTTTCGGTTCTTTTCATTGCGGAGAGCCGGGTAAAAGCAATTAGAATTCGGTGAAAGCTGCCGGGGGTAATTACCACTTTAAAGGGGACACGAAAGTGGGAAGTAAGGAGAAAAATCCTTCTCTCGACAAGTTTACTCAGTCAATCTGGTAGCTTGACACAAATCACGAGGTTTACTTTGTGTGGATGAGTACGAAAACGGGCAATTGACTTATATCCAAAAGAAGTCAACTTAAAAGTTTCCTCAAATACACAAGAATGAGAGGAGAAGAGGCGATGCTTTTAACCTCCACCAAAGGAAAGCCTACAGAGTCCACTTGGTCCGGTTTATCCCAGAGGTACAAGGAGGAGGCAGTAGCAATAATCACAATCGCATTACCTGGATTTTCAACAGTTGCAGTGGCGGCAACAGCGGCCGCGGCAACGATTGCATTGGCTGAATCAGCGGAGCTTTCAGCCATGAGGTCGGAACGGGCCTTTCGGGGCGCGGAGACTGGGGTGATGCGTGGAAGGCGAATAGGAGGAAGAAGGAGATGAACAAGAACAAGATGATGATGAAACCGCGTTAAATGTGTGATGTCCGCACCCACGTAAATACATGAAGGGGTGTGTGTGTGTGTGTGTGTGTGTGTGCGTGTCTGTGTGTGGAGCGGAAAGGGTGGGTGGGGTGTGTGCCGATGTGTGTGCGTGTGTGTGTGTGTGTGCGGATGTGCGGGCAAGGACGTGGTTAAATCCTCAGCGCGGAAATGTTGGTCGATGATTGGCTGCCTGTACAGCCAGGAGACATCGACCTTCACGCGGCTGCACACCCAACCGGTGGCAAAGAGGTGAGGGGAAAATGGGGAGGAGGGTAGGTGTGACGAAGGGCTTCACAATTATCCATTGTTAAAGTTCTCATTTAAGGCGAATAGGGGAAGGGGCGATGCGTTACAATGCGATCTGTCAACTCTAGAAGCGCTTATCATCGCCTCCTCCCCGCGTAATCTCATTCACTGGCGATGGAGACACGTGACTGCTTCTTTTGTCATCATTAAGGACGTCATGTCTCCTGTCCCCATCTCACCACAAATACCAAAATAAAACCGTGTCTTAGCGCTCTCCTCCCGGCTCATTAAGAAATATCAGCCGGTTGGCGATGGCAGACCAGTGGGTTCCACCAACATGCCTCTTTCCTACCGCCCTTCACGAGGCAGTCCTTCGGAGATGCTGAGAAAGAGAAAAACACCGATGGTTAACGAACTACCTCTCTCCCCGAGGTAATAAAAGCCTAATTTAACCGACTGGATTCGAGCTCATGACCAAATAGCGAATTTCTTCCGCTGCGATCTTAAGTTGTGTAAAGCTCTGATGATTGAGTGCAAAGATTGCACTCACAACTCGAGAAGCCAACCAAAAGGGGAAATATTTGATGATATAAAAGTGGATTTAGTAACTACAATATTGGCTTGGTACCCAATTTACTAATTAACTTAACTGTCCAGAGGTGGAGGTAGATATATTAGTGAGAATATATTTCCCTTAATGACTTATTCCCAGCCGCTTTTAGTCGTATCATTTTCAAAAACCCCGCTTCCCCTTCTCCATTCGACATTAAAAAGTTTCCGCATGGAAAATCACAAGCATCCTAGGCTATTTAATCTCGACTCATCAGTAATGCCTTCATGAAAGTTGACGATTATTAAATCTTGTAAACATTTTCTGAGGGTCGAGAGAGAATTTTCTCCGCACCAGTGGGAGCATCGCCTGAACAGCAAATATTAAGGCCATAGCATTGCTTTGATTTTTGGAAGTAAAGCTAAAAGTGACATGGAGTGGAGAGAAATGATCTGCATGGTTTCGAAAAAAAGGTGGACTGTCTTACAATGGAGGTATGAAAAATGTGGATTCCGCAGTTCGGAGGCACACTTTAAAGCCTTCGCCGTGGAAACACAGGCAAAGGGCCTCGATTGGGCGAATTGTCAACCTTTTTTCCGAGGGTAACAACATTAGGAAAACTGCAGAAGCCGATTTCAAACGAACTTTATACGTTAGAATCTCGACTTAAGTGCAGAAAACGCGTAATATCCATGACATTTCAACTGTCAAAGAAAAAGCATTTGGGTGACCGCTACTAAATGTGTAAATGAACTGTGGGTACCCAAGCAATATCGCATTCGCTGTAGAATTCAACCAAAATTCTTATCAGCAATGGAATTAACAGTGGACTGTAGCACCTCGGGATAGCACTTACTGCATTTTCGACGCCATTCAACTGGTCTTCGAGTTTCCAACATCTAAGAGAAAAGCACTTAATACTAAAAGTCACCTAAGTCGTTAACAGTAGAGGTGAAATTCCTCACCTAGAGGGGATATCTAAGTAATAAATCAGCCGCTGCTCATCAAACAAATGGTTATATTCACATCATAATTATTTATCGGGAGTAAGCATGCACAGCTGCTAAATTTACTGGCCCAAATAGAGACTTCCTTTAACTAAATGTACCGTATATCATACGTGAAAAATGTAATTATACTGTAGTGAGCAAGGAAAGATCGTGATGAAAGGATGATAATTTTCAAGCATTAGCTAAAGGTAGGGAATTATGGTAGGCCTTGCTAATGCTGGTCTGAACAGAGGATGAGTAGCGCACAGGGAGGACAGCATGGGCTCTAGCTTTAAAGAGATTTATTTCACAGTTTTTAAAATCATTCTCTCAGCCAATAATCTTAAAAAACTGCAGTACTACGGGCAAAGAGTCCTTCAAAGGGTAAAAGAGATGAAATAAGATATTGCAATTAACTGTGCATAATTGACAGCTGCGGGAATACCTATTGTTCACTCGAATCTAGGAAACTAGGGGAACATCCAGTGATTTTATGATTTTCAAAATCATTTGGCTGGCTTTAAGCCTTGTGGATGCCTACTGGGATATATTAGACACTCAGTTCAGCTATCCTCAATTAATCCACACCTCCATTTGTAGGAAAATTTTTATGTTGGTAATAAGCAAACATTGTACATGAAGATATGCGTGTTTGCCGTGCTTAAATAAGTAGATAAGAAATGCTAACGAAAGGAACGGTTTCTCTACTTTCCTAATCCTTCACGTTAGTCAACGGAAAATGTGGTGAGAAAATGGGATCTGTCAGAGCGTGAGTCTCAAGATATTTTAACCTCGATAGGAGAGCGCCATCCAAGTTAAGGACACAGTAGATCACATAATTGGGAACACAAGGGTTTGCCTACAAACTTTCACCACAAATAATTTCATATTTGCGTTCTTACATCTCATAAGGCATGGGGTTTAGGAATCATGCATAAAATTTTTGACTGAGTTATTCAACTACATCAGCGATAATATACTTCCGAATAACCTACTCTCAAGGTCCTAACTATAATTGTACAACTAAAGAATTTACTAGTTTATTTTTTGAGCCGGGCCGCGTTACCGGAATTCAGGCTAATTTGGCTAATAGTACTGAGTTGCATGGTAGAATTATTGGGGTAATGTGAACTATTACTGTTGAAAATTGCAATTTCGCAGAAATTTCTTTAAATGTCATAGATTAACGCGATAAAAATTTAAAAAAAGTCAAACGGCTCTACATAATTTTTTTTGTAAATGTGAACGAACTTATGAGTAAAATAACCTTTTCGTCCGACTTAATATTTTTAAAGGCGCGAGTGACTAGTGCGCCCTTTGTAAAGCCTAAAGGCACTTGGAAGAAAGCGTTAGCTTTGGGCTCAAAAAATGGCTGACCTGCCGGAGAAAGACTTACAAGGTTGGGTGTTCATTCGTTTCCTATTATATCATAGATGCCAAGGAATTGTTTGCTCTTTTCGCCACGGGTGAGGACGAAAAGATTGAAGCAAGATACATCGGTGACCTAGTTCGCGCCCTTGGATTAGTACCGACCGAAGCCCAAATTGCAAGGTTCGGTTTCAGAGAAAAGCCTGGTAAGTCGAAACCCTTCATCGGACACAAATGTTGCTGAGTTTAATTGTCTTACCTCTCTGACCTGGATTGGTTTCCGACTCATCATCTGAAGCAATTTTAACGTCTAATTTTCCACCTATTGCCACCCGCCGCCGCAAATGTTTTTTACAACATATTAGCCACCTGCTCATTTTGATGTGTATAAATTACAGTGCTAGGTTATTCATCTGCAGTTTATCTCTGTTTTAATGCTCTTCCGCAGTTAATCATTGACATTGCTCATCCCTCTTCAGATGAACGAATAACCTTCGAGACATTTTTGCCGATCTATCAGGGCTTGATGAAAGAAAAAAAACCTAACAACCCTGAAGAATTCATCGAAGGTTTCAAAGTTTTCGACAAGGAATCGAACGGTCTAATCAGCACCGCCGAATTACGGCATCTCCTCACACAACTGGGCGAAAGACTCACAGAACAAGAAGTAAATATACTATTATCTGGGATCGAAGACAGACAAGGACAAGTGCCCTATGAGGGTCAGTTACCACTTTAATTTCTACATCTATGAGTATTTTTTCGGTGTCGGTTTTGAGCACGACACGATTGCTAAGCCCGCGTCTGCCCATAGGCTTAACCTAAATGTGCAATTAAGTGGCGCACTGGGCAACGGTCAGCTTGACATCTTAAGTCACTCGCTTTTGTTTGTTTTAGCTTTTGTTCGACGCATTATGGGTTAACTTTACTTCCGACCTATCGGAGCTGCACACGGTCTGAACCATTTGTTACTCATTTAAACATTTAATTTACCGCCTACTAAAAATTTTACACGAATTCTTATTTTTTGTCATTGTTGTCCGTCATAAAGCATTCCCCGAATCAACGAAAGATTAAATTTGGAAATTTCAACAAGAACGAGTAGAAACAGTGTTTTTTGTTAACTGTGAATGTCCAATTATGTCAAAGTGGTATTCATTCCAAGAGGGCAAGAGCATCCAGCTACCAAAATGAGAAAGAAGGACGCTGGCTAACCCCATTGACACGGCGATCACATAGTGGCTGATACTCTCACCGATATCCAGCCACGAGCCCTCGTCTTTCAGCATACCAAAGAAGTGCACAGCAAGGAAGTTGGCAATCATCATAAGGATTGTGGTCTCTGGTTTGAGCCTACCTCGTATAGTGGAGGCAGTGGTGCGTTCGAGACTCTCTCTAACTCGACCTATCAGGGCATACGCCATACCCACCAATATGATAGGGCAGAGGATCTAGAAATACGTGGTAAATGCGAACAAGTGTGACGTAATCTTACCTTAAAAATCAACAAACTACCCATTGCTGCAGGGTTGAGGACTGTCATGAGACAATAAACTGATATTGGGTCGAATCTATAGTGCAAAATGTATTTAGGAGCAACGATGAGTAGACTTACGTGTTGACGCTGGCGATGTTTCCTGTTCCGAAAAAGGAGTAAATGACAAAAAATACCTGCGTCAGTGAGTTAAGGTCAATGCTAATGCAAAAGCACATGGAAAGCGTGAAAACGTAGATACGCGATTCTTAAGCCATGCATATGTTAAACTCGAGTGCCAACAGTCTTTTGCGTAGAATGTTATTCTGTTGTTCTTATATGAGCGAGAATTAGTTAAGTGTTGTGCGCCGACCACTACAGTCATGACAGAACTTGAAAGGCAGTAAAATGAAATTTCACATTTAGTTTCAATAACGTTGAGTTAAAAAATCACGGTTGAATAAACAATGCAAGAGAAAGGATACGTAGAAGAATGGTCTGCGTAGACTTGCCGATTCCAAACGATATGAGTTCTCCATACGGACAAACTTACTTTTGGGTTCTACTCTTAATCTGGACGAAAAAAACTAAAAGAAAATTAGGAATAGAATTATTAATAAGAAAAAGACGAAGCCTTTCAATGAAATAATTGAATCAAGCGCCAAAGTACCTTGTCAAAACTTTGACCTGATTCGAGCCAGGCCCACATAAATACGACCGTAGCAAGCGCGAGAAAAAAGAAACCCTCGTAGCTAATATCAACGTCAAGGCAAAAGTGACAGCAAGTATTTTTAAGTAGAGCAAAATCTCGTGAATATGTGCCGCATAATCGAGATAAGGCAAGGATACGATACATTCATAAGATTGAATGGGATGAAAAATGCCAGAGTTAAAGCCACGAGCCTTTCGCGAACAATGATCGTTTCACCGAATAGTGCAATCAATGGCGAAATAACTAAAAGGAAAAGAGGAGGTTCATAAGTAAGTTTTCTCACAGTTAATTACGTACAAACAAAATCCGCGTTAGTATAGTTGGCGTGAAAAAACCAATCACTTTTGTGACCGCGGACTGTGCATATTCCCCCGGGCACCCTTTAGAGTAGTTTGACTTTGAATATGATGAATAGCACGCTTGCCAACCTCGGAAGCAACGCATGTAGTTTAACACTTAATCTGGATTGGTAACTTTAAAATGAGATTAAAAGGCACAAAAGTTGGAGCAGAGGGGTTTTAGGGAGCCAGACTAAATTAGAAATAGGGGAAATTTGTAAGACAATATATACATAAAAATATAAATGTTGAAGTAGTAACCGGCGGCAAGGTGAGACATACTCAGAAGAGCCCAACAAATGAGGTGAACGGGGGTAGGGATCGAAAAAGACCAGGAGACGAGGATGCGGACAAGAAAGACCATTAAGCCACTGAAGAATGCGCCAAAAATCTACAATGCATGGATTAAATATGACGGAGTTGTGATGGTTTTTATATTAATAAAGATATCACATAGATACTTACCAAGAGTGAATTTGGTTCTTTGTACGATAACCGTACTGACTCGGTCCCTCGACAGGCTTGCAAAAAGAAAAGGGCTGCCATTGATACACAGATACTTGAAGAGAGTCTATAAAAATAAGATGAAAGAGACAAAAGTTAGATGTTAACGATAAATAGACGAGTTTGCCTCCTTTCTACCAAGACAGAACTATGTGTGCTTCGCATTTGAACAAAAGTCTTGGCCCGAAAATGGCTCATCAACTAATACAATGGACTTAAGAATTGGGTAGCCTAATACACACGAGTAAATTTCGATTTCATGTTATGATTGCAACGAAACAGTCAAATTTTGGGGTAAAAGCGTAAAAAACGAGGGTAGGAGCTAGAAATATCGCCGCACTAAAAAAACAACAGGGATTAAGCAGTTTTCGCAAGGGAATCGCACGCTTACGCCAGGGTAGGGGAAAAGAAAGTTCCAACCATAGGTAAGGAGGGAAAGACTGCAAGCACACAACACGAGCAGGCCCAGATTCGCCGAAGGAGTGACCTCTATCTCAACAAAAGAGTGGGTTAAAAAGACTTAAATAATGTCACCATTTTGTAGTAAAGGAAAAAACGCTTCCAATTACGTTTTGTGATGTAATGAATGTTGAATCCAGATATGGCCAAGTGCCTAGGAGTATGGCTCCAGCGGAGAGCAAGAATCGGTACACGAAGCCCCAGAGCTAAAAGACGTTAAAGTGAATTTTCAGTTTATCCTATTTACACGGAGCAACAAACCGCATAATCCAAGAATATTGAGGTTTTCAGGATTTGTAAGCGAGACCAGAAAGAAATCCCGTTGTCTCTGATCTTAAGCAAATGGATCAAGCTAAATCTGACTCCCTGAATACTTTAAACCGGAAATACGGATAGTGCTGGCGGTACGAACTACTAAAACTCGCCCAATTTCGAATAAATAAACAAATCACCTGTGAAAAACTATATTTTTGGAAAACATACTTACGTCCAAGCAATGAAGGTGAGGAATCGCGATGAAGAGATTCTCGTACCAAATTGAAAGAATGCATTTTATTTTCGCCATTAAGGTCAACATTAACATTGAAAAATGTTTATAATTATAACCATATTAGGCATTTTTTTAAGCGAAACAAAACTCCTCTGAAAGAAATTCCGAATTTTGAATTGCAAATTACACTGATTTGCTTTGAAAACGTCAAATGTAGGTAAAAAAGGACTTACACCAAATTCCGTGAGCAAGAGGAGAAGAGGAAACATTGGACAATATGATGGAACCCTCCCATTATTACCATCAGCCCCCGAAGAGAAAATATCCTGAATCACAGTGGACAGGCCTTGTCGATATCTCGGCACAAGAAATAAAATCAGACAAAAGACGAGTGGTAAGATCTGATAGAAGGTCCGCAACAGAGATTGGTGCCGAGCTAGAATAAATTAATAAAAGTAATTTGTCAAGAGTGCTACTTTGGGGGAGGGGGGGGGGGAGAAATTTTCTCATATGAACTTAGGGATAGTGATCTACGTAACTGTGACCAGTGTAACTGCTCCACAGCTTGGAAGGCATTCTGCACTAAGCAAAAGCGCTATGTGAGACTTTAAACGAAGTATACAATCTTATTTCATTAAAATTGCGAGGAAAGAAAGTGATAGAACGAGGACACAAATTGTTTAAAAGTAAGATTGGTTTTTATCTACTGTGAGAATCCTACGAAGACACAAATATGCGAAAAAAATCAAACAAGTAAGAAAGCGGGTTTGAAGCCTCCCAGCTTACCGTTAATTACAACAGAAAAGAAAAAGACTGCAGCGCATAGTGAAAGAAATAAAGTCCAGAAATTAAGGCGAGTCTTCGTATGATCGTTTTGGCGAAATTTAGGATGCGATGGTCCGAAGCCGTCAATCCAAAGAAACAATGTCCAAATCACGTAAGACAGTGTTATACAAAGACTAAAATTTAGGAAATACGTGAACAAATAGTTTTATCTTACATTGTAGTGCGTCCTAATTAAACATAAAGTTAAAACATGTGGACAATGAAAGATACCAATGCATTGTTAACAAAATGGAACGAAAAAAAGGACATCCATTAGTAAGGTCGCAGACAAAAATTGACCATCATGGAGAAAAAAAGCATGTAATAAGTAAGTATGTCGCTCAGAAAAGATAAATGTGGATATTTCGACAACTACAACATGCGTGTCTTCAATACACTTTTACTTCGACACGGCAAAATATGTACATTGAAAAAGAATATATATTGTGCGGAGATGAGGATGATTAATTAACCCGAAATGGGTAAGTTGGAGAAGTCAAATCTAAAGTTAATGAATCAACCCAGGTTGACCGATAGTTCATATGTTATAGGGGAAATTTTGTGAAACTCTGCAATACTCAAGAGCTAATACGCACACGCGGGAGCCGAAGTAAATGACATGCAAACAGGAGAAACCACATGCAAATGAGGCCATTGATGTCGTCATCATGACCAACATCGAAGGCTACTCACTGCAGACATGTAAATCTCAGGTACAAATGACTTAGTCGCATCAATAGGAAATGAAGCAAAAAACGAACACGGTCTACAGTATGTCAAGAAATGTGAAAGCCTTCTGCTAAAGCCAGTGAAAGCTAAGTGCTGCCTCGATAAGAAGATTTAAGTAAAAATTAGTGAGAAATGGGAACGAAGGAGCAAAACACCGAAAAATACAACGTCAATTTCAGATTCAAGATGATTAATGAACCCTGTTATTCTTTTACGTAGGTTGTACATGTTCTCTTCGACGTGAATAACCATTCAGTGACTCAGGAGTGAAATTATTGTTAATAGAGCAGATTAAAGAAACATTTACACTCACCCCATGAAAATGCGGTCATATTTGTGATAATAGTTCAATCCTTCCAAGCCTAACCGAATAATTTTGCGATAAGTTTCAATCTATAAGGCACCACTTAATCTTAAGCTGATAACTTACAGCTGCTGCATAATCCTGTTTGGTAGCTTGTAAAGTTGCAGTCTCCAGCATGATAGCCATCTGTTTTTGTGTGAAAGTACTAATGACAACATCACGAAAAACAATCAACTTACCCAAATTCACGAAAAAAGAAACTATAATGATTGGCCTTTTGTTCTGCATACTTAATCTAGGCATAGGTGATTATAAGGCTTAGCTTTTAGATTACCTGAAGTTGTTTGAGAATATGTAGAGCATTCTCTCTAATAAATTCAACTTTTAACTGTAGGTCTACATCTAGAAGATCGAGAGGCAGTTCACCCTAAAAGACTAACTTTACTTATTCGAAATTAGTAGGAAAAGTCAGGAAAGACAACAATGTCACTCACGACAGAGTTAGCTGGAATCGGGATACCAAGCAAACAGGCAATTAGAGGGCAGATATCAGCCTGTCTAATATCATGTCGTTTTAAACCAGGTTTTAAAGGCGACAGATCGGAAGGTTGGAAATCTGATAGTGGTCGGGGAATATGTTTGCCCCAAAGAATTAGAGGCGTCACTGTCTCATGTGAAGAGCCTGATCCATGGCTGCCTAACAAAAAATGAAGCAATTAATAATAAATAAAACGAACCCCAATCAGTCATTCCATGATCTGACGTAAATATGAAAGCGGTCTCTTGACTGATAGCTGGATGTTTATCAAAGATCCTCAGCAGCCGGTCGACATTGGCGTCCAAATTTCGAATCATATTGGTGTAAGCTTTCGAGTGCGGTTTTTGTGTATGACCCATTTGATCCGCTGCACTAAGATGGAGGAAGATAAAATTTCCTTTACGGAAACCATCATCTGCGGATCCTGATGGAGGAGAGTTCAGTAAAAGAGGATAATTTGTTTTCATGAAATCCTGAAATGTAAAAATTTATCGCAGTCAAAAAACAAGGTAAAATCATAGTAAAATTAAAGGACTTAAACAAGAGCACAAAACAAATCAAGTCACTCGCCTTATAAGAAATCAGTATTACCCAAATTCGGAAGAGCAGCAATTTATAAATTTAACAAGTTGATGAGCTTGACAAATAATAACCTACCGAAAACGATCGACAACCCAATCATCGACCTGAGTTATATTTTCAGCAGTAAAATCGAGCATTATACGAGGGTATTTTTCAAACATCACGCGTGGATCTCCAACGCGGTCGGGGGGCTGAAATAATGGGATAACATCAGGTCCACCCCACGCAAAGGCTTGATAAGAGCGGTTAAAGATGGAGTCAAACTCGACAGGATTTGCTTGCCACCCTAAAGCAATAAGGAGAAACTAGAAAGTAGTGGGTTTCTGTAAAAAGAATATTCTCAAGTCATAACAGTTAAGAATCAGATTAAAAAGGTAACATATAATGAAATGAGAAATATTATATCCGGATTAAAGAGGCAACAGATATTCGCCTAATCCACAATAAGGATAGCTCACTCACACCTTTTGTTATTGCGGCTACGTCTTCGTAAAATCCTGCAAAAAGGGCAACGTGACCAGGACGAGACTCAGTGGGCACTCGCGTATGAGAAAAACCCCAACTGCCTCGATTCAACATAATGTTTCTATAGATATGAACAAAGATTATATGGCACAAGGATGAATACATTTGGAATGAATTTGGCAATTATCAAACGTGCATCTTATTGTATAAAGACTAACAAGAGAATTGATACTAGCGTTAGACGTGGTCTGGATATTTATGCCCCATTTTGAGGAATTGCCTTACTCGTAGACATTTTAGGGAGTGGAAATTGAAAGTTTGTTTATCGACCTCAAAAGATATTAAATTCGAGACTAGTAGCATTGGAAATATCCCCTCTGACTGAAGATGGAGCACGAAAGAAAAATGAAACTCGATAGTGGGCGTAAAACTTACGATACCTTGTAGCGCTGGGGGTCAGTAACAAAATCAAAACAATTACCTCAGTATTGGAGCGTCTTCCATTTCATTTGCGAACAATTTGTCATAACGAAGGCCATCGGCAACGATAACCACGACTGTGTTTGCCAAACTGGGGGCAGACGGGCGTTCGTATTTTATCCCATGTACGAGGGGTGACGTATAATATACATCAAAGATGGAATAGAAGAGTAAGATATAGAGAAGAACTGATAAGACAACTCGTAATTTCGAGGCGCCCATACACAAGGAAAGAGATAGCAGCAGTGCCCTGAAGGTCACGAGAATAAATCATGACCTCACTCTCTCTATTTATTTTATAAATTTCAGCGCAGAAAAATGTAAAGCATTTTGTCAAGGCAATGGTTATCAGCGGACTAGACGTAATTTCACCCTTGTAGTGGGAACGAAACATTGTATCACTAATCAACAGCATTTAGTAACTTGGTGATATAATAGTTAGCATAAATGACTTCAAAGTAACTTAAAAGCCTATTTTTGACAAATTCTTTGTGTATTTTATTTTTAATGAGTAAATTTATTTTTCTCTCTCTGACGCATGATGCTAATCAGGTAAGTGTCCATCTCATTTTGGGGTAAGGGACACTAATAATCAGGCCTTACCCGAACTTATTTGCAGTCATGTCAAAAAGTATTCATGTTGGAGAGAAGCGGTACTTCCTACTTTGATTGGTCACCGATGCCTATTTATAATCACCTTGACACTGCTCAATGCCGTCGGCTGTGTGGATGGCTCATCCGGTTATAGACGTTAACTTGGCCAACAATGTACCACAAGAGTTAATGTTCGGTAAACACATAGCTTTTTTAAAAGCACTGGAGAAGAAAACCGACCCGATGTTGGACTATATGAAGATGTCAGCAGTTTACTGGTCGCTTACCGCACTTGATCTGATGAAGAGTCTTGACGTGTTTGACAAGAAAAGCATACTTGATTTCGTTAAATCCTGCCAAAATCCAGACGGAGGGTTTGCTCCGGCTCCTGGTCACGACTCGCATCTACTGTCCACCCTCAGTGCTATCCAAATTTTGATTATATATGATGAGCTCCAAATAATTAATCGTGATGAGGTTATCGACTACATTTCAACTTTACAGGTTTGTAGAACTACTTCGAGTAACGGAAATATATTTTCTCTGGATACACTACTTATTCTTTCACAATTTAGCGCCCCGATGGCGGCTTCAATGGAGACAAGTGGGGAGAAGTCGACTCTAGATTTAGTTTCTGTGCTTTGGCCGCACTCAGTCTCTTAGGCGTTGTCCAGGCTAACACGCGTGATTTTTCTCAACCAGTAAAAAGTATTAACATTTCAACAGCTGTTGAATATCTTGTCCGTTGTCAAAATCCCGATGGTGGGTTCGGAACCCGTCCGGGTAGTGAGTCACACGCTGGACAGGCTTATTGCGTTGTCGGTGCTCTCTCTTTGCTCGGACAGTTGCGGCGATTGGATATCGGTAAAGCAGCTTGGTGGCTAGCTGAACGACAACTTCCTAGTGGCGGACTCAATGGAAGGCCTGGTAAACAACCGGACGTTTGCTATTCCTGGTGAGCCTTGCGCAACATCACTTTTTGTTGTCAATTGTCCGATTCTGTTTCTGTAGAAGGCATTCTCCGTATCTTTACAGCTTTAGTTTTCTAGTAGTTTTATGTGCCACTCCTGTGTTGTACCCAGTCTTTGTTCATTTGAATAGTTCTCCCAAGTTATAGTTCTTCTGATAAATCGAGATGTAAGAAGTCCAGCTTTTTAACATTCTTTTGCTTTATAGCCAATTATAAGTTATGCATAAATCAATGATGCCCTTTGGTTAATTATCATTAACACTGCTTCGACGTTTGTAAGACCCTAATGACACACTCGCAGTACTTTCAAAAACTGGAGCTTCACTAACTTGAGTTCTGCATTTTAAGGACAACGGTCAGCATGTATTTCAGTTTATTGTTAACTTTTAGTGTTTTATTCTAATTGAAATAGGGTAGTGTATATGTGTATGCTTTATGCACACCTGAAGGTGTTCGAATTTACACGCCCCTCTATTCTGAATATAGAGTAAACGTCTCAAAATCCGTGTGTTTACCAGAATAAGTTACTGCCCCTTTTAAACATTATCGGTGCCATTGATGGGTTCTGTTATCACCCTTAATCTGGTTTTGGTATTCGACTACTTTTTCATAAACCCAAAATATCCGAATTTACAAATTTTTGGTCGAACGAAGTCGCTTGCACAATGTCTCCACTTTGCCAGGTGGGTTCTTGCCTCACTCGCGATCTTGGGTCGTCTTATGTGGATCGACGCATCCGACTTAGCGAAATTCATCTGTGCCAGTCAGGATGTGGAAACGGGCGGTATTAGCGACCGTCCAGGTAACGTGCCCGATCCTTTCCACACCCTTTTCGGTCTTGCCGGTCTTTCTCTGCTATCTAGACTGAATATCAACAAAAACACTTCGAAAAGTGAGAACGATGGTGAAGGGACCTGCGAAGCTCTCTCTGTGGCTTCATGTGCTTTACGAGAGATTAACCCCGTTTTCTGTATGCCTCAGCACATAGTTGACAGGCTTGCTATTCGTGTCCAGCTTCTTTAATCCTCCCGGTTTTCTCGTGTATGCCTTTTTTTACCTTTTTCTTCGTAAATAATCTATTCATATGTTGTGTGATATTTTGGTAAATAGACTTAATTAAAGGTCTTTTTTTGACGCCTATTGCGAGCGTAAAACCATACTCTGCTCACCTTCCTCGTGTACAAGTGGGAATATTCAGTGTTTATTGTCCCGTGTCCATTCTTTAACTGTGTTTACTCCAAGTCGATGAACGTTAAGAAGTGCGATTTGGTTTCGACAAGGTCCGCGTTATTTGTTGGGGTTGGCACATCTTTACTTCCCATAGTTGTAGTTGTGATAGGGAATTTCAGACTCATGGAAGTGTTTTTCTGTGGTTTAAATGTTTCATGGGAAGCAGTGTTATGTGTGGCGTAGATTTTTCGATCTTTCGTTACTATTAAGCACTGGGATGTTTGTATTGCGAAAAGTTTTCTCACAACATTGAAAGCCGAATTTTGTTGGTTTGATTGTCAATAGTGATTCGGCTGTTTGACACCATTCGGAGTTTAATTCTGATGACCTCGTAGAATGATACTTTCCCATCTACTAGCCATATATGAGTAGAGAATGGGGACTAGTTTTTTCTCACGCATGCCGCCCTCCTTCGATAGCAGTAGCCTCATATTCAAAATCCATTTAAAAGCAATGTTTACGCTGACCTTCGCTATGACAGTCATGCATCCTGTTTTCTTTGGGACCGTTCTGGTCTAGTGAAGCAAGTGGTTGGGATATTTTACCTGTGCTGGAAAACTCCTGTGAGGAGGATCCGGCACTAACAAATCAAGCAGGATGATTGGTGCATTCCATCTAATTGGCATTACATGCTTGTTGCCAAATGAGGTGATTGAGGGAAATTAGGCGGCATACAGTCTTTGCTTACTTATCATTACGGTTAAGGTGACGAGCCATGCCACTCGCAATCAATCGAGATGCGTTAAACCCGTGAATGGTCGTTCCCTTAGTGATGTCGTTTACAATTAAGGTAGCGGCCTTGTAGTTCTGAGCCAGCAAGTCGGTTGGAACGGGAGGCCAGGAATGCGCCCTTCACGATAGAGATGTGTCCCGAAACGACGTTTAGGATGTTGATTGTGATGCATCATTTTCTTTCAACTAATCTAAATAAATCGCACTTCCATTCTGTCAAGTTTATGTACACAAAAGTGTCCTTTACCGGTTCGAATGATCATGAAAATAAATAAGTGTTTTCGTGGAGACTTGACAACCGCTTAGATCTGGTGGCGTATTTCATCCGCAACTTGCTCTATCCACCTATTCAAGTGGTATTTTGTGAAATGGTGCTTCAAAATTGGAGCTTCATTACACCGAAATGTGGATAATTTGTTATTGGTAAAGTTTAGCAGGTCCAGTTTCCCATTGTTTGCAAATAATCGGTCGCTTGATAAGACCCATCACAAGTCAAACCATCTTTCATTCTGCCGGCTTTCGAATGACTGTACTTCTTTCCTTTTACCCTATCGAACAAATAAATTGTGAGACCCCGTGGGCCAGACGTGAGACCACCGGTTTTATTCAGTCCTCACACTACTTTCACCTATTTCGTGTATGCAATGCTTAGAATGCTGTCGACCAGTTCTTCATTGTTGCCTCATTTAATACCACGTTGAATGCTAATCCCGTCGGAGTATTTTATGTTCACCGCTGTTTTACATCGTTATCACATTGTAACTGAACAAGCCCCATCACTGATGAAATCTACCACCCAAATTCGACTGGATTACGAAATAAGATTGACTTCACGTCACTTGATTATAGGACTAACTGGGGAGGAAATGTCTTCATCAAATCTAATTGCATTTTCCTCAAAACCTTTTACTACCTTTAATCATTTTCGATCGTGTTGTTTGGCTTTGGTCGAGACCGTAAACATTCTTCACCAAAAACTTCTCTCATCACGCACTTTTATTTGGACACTCCCGAAGGTGTACAACGTAATTCATCGCTATAAAAGTCGTGAAATTCCACTCCTTTTAAGCTGTTGCGCAAGTGGAGGGAATTGTGGCTCCATGTATTTTGGCCTCTGACCTCCGAGAAGTTTGAGTGATGTGGGAGGACCTTCAGGTGGACCATCTTCCTCCACCTTCCACCTACCCTGCCTGACGCCGAGGCCACCTGACGCCAGCAGAGCCTTAGTTACAACCACAGGAAACGGATTAACTGGTTCCAAAGAGGTCATTTTGTTCTGGCGTAACTAATAACGCTACACAGAGCGAAATACTTAATTCTACAGTGAAAATACTCACCATTCCTGTGAGACATCATAAAGTCCTCCGCACGATCTCCCATAAGCGTTTAAATGGTCCCACAAAAAAAATCTTGTGTGAATATCTCTGACGAATGGAGCTCGAGTCCGTGAGACGTTTGAGCTATCCAAACTTAATTCTCCACCATGGGTAACTGGCGCAGGGGCTAACTGACCCCTACCCTCGTCGCCGCCTGTGGTGTGGTCTACTTCGTCATGAGAAATCTTGTAGTTATTAGACAAAACCGGCAAGAATGAATGCTCCATAGGAGATATGCGTCACCCTTGTCGAGCTGCAAGCTTCCACCTCCTCCAGTTCGGCGTCGTTCTTCCCTCTGAAAGCAGGGAATACTAGCATTGCCAGTAAACTCGAATATCCGCTCATCAGCCTATTTGCGATACCATCATCAGAGGCGTAATGTTGCCACAATGCCACCGTAAGTGCCAAATTAACACAGAATGGGTGAATTAATCGCCCTCCGAGGGTCGGCATAATTGTGTAATTGTTCTAGAAGGCGAACAACTGCAAATTATTCTCACTTCTAGGTGACATCTGCAAGAAGATCCGACTTTCAAGCGCCGCACACATTGGCGGTAAGAAAGCAGGTGGAGACGATATCAGAAAAGTGAGAATTAGTATTACATTAAGTGTGTAAGGATCACAGATGCCAAGCAAACTCAAAAAGAAAGTACAAAGAAATTTCCTATATTAGTACAGCGTACATGCCTAGGCGTAAAATCAATGCAAAAGCAGAGGATGAAGAAATAAATAGACATTTTCTCTGATTTAAAGTTAAGACTTCACAGGGCGGGAGACGGGTGTGTGTGCCCTACACCCTCCGGATGGCGGTATTGTCACTTCCACTGTTGTCGACGTCGGCGGTTTTAGGCGTGGTTGTGTCGGCAGCATTTGGAGTTGGGGAGTGCTCCAACGATGTGGTTGGGTTGTCCTTCCCCCTCTCTTCATATTCCTTGGGAATTTCGTCGGGATGGAGAATGCTCACTTCTTCAGGATGCTTTCGCAACTTAAGTCTGCGTTTTCGTGCCTCTTCGGCATAACAAAGACTGCTGAAGGCGTCCAAATCCCCATTGATACCATCAACTGCCTCGGTACCGTGCTTGTTGACATCATTGGCCAAATTTTCACGCCATCGCCTCCTCCCCGACACGGCAAGTTTGCGTTTTCGACGTCGGAAGAAACCAAATCGGTACAAGATGAGAATTAGGAGCGTCAACAGCAGGATGCCCATCACCAGACCCACCACGATTGGCCAAATGGGGATTTGATAAAATATGGTCGGTTTTATTTTGGTAAAGTAGAATATCTGCGGCATGTTGAAGCTGCCGCGGGGTTCTGGCGATGGGATAACGTTTTTCGGAACTGCGCCCTGATCCACCGTCAAACTCGTCACAACCTGGACAAAAGAAGAAGAAAAAGAAAAAAAAGAAAAAGAAAAGACACGCATTTGGATCGACTAAAAGGCTGTCAGGGAACTTTTCAACGCGGTGTCGCATTAGTCTTAGATTTTGCCGGAAGACAGCATGAAGAGAGGAAACCCGTCCCCAACGAGCGCTTGTTCCATCGCCAGTTCTGAGGGTCTCCGTCTCTGCCACCACTGCTCTCATTAATGCGGTATTAAACCCACACCAGAATATTAATTAGTCCCGAGCCATATTGTCCGCAGCATGACTGGCCGAGGGTTTCGTCTTTCATTCATTACATTATGCACGACATTCTCGATCGTCCATGCACAGGTAGGTCGGAGAAACGCAGTACCAGTAAGTGCATGACTGTTTTCTCCACAACTGTCATACCTTTTCTTGCTTTTGGTGTTGTCCATGTACAGTTTGTTTTTTTGCGCAGAAATGGAATGGCATTTAAGGAGATGCAAGAAATGTCACCCCCCCCCACCCCGGAGAAATGAACGCATTAATCGAAGTTGAAGTTTCGGTGAAGTTTCACTTTTCTCTCCCCTCAAACCACGTGAAAGCCTTACGTCTGGACGAGGAAAGTAGCTTTTGGTAGCCCATGGAAAGGGAAAAGTTGACCTTAACTGCAGGTAGGACTGAATTCTTTTGTAGGCGGTATGAAAAATTGTATATTTTGTTCGATGTTATTAGGCTAAGAGGAGCCACCACTTCTTGTCTCCCAACAACTTTTCTCCCAATTTAAGGGGAAATTAGTTCGCCTTCTGTAAAGCCCTGTCAATCGGAAGGTGCTCTCTACGAGGCTGTTAGACGCTTTATCCGACATCTCCACAGTCCCACTCTTTGAAAGCCCCAATTCCACCGAAGGAGACTTAATCGGAGACCATGTTAAGTTTAGAATATACGCTGTCAAGAGGACGGTAATTTGAAGGATCTCACGAAGATATATAAGATTCTTGGGAGGCGATTGACAAGATGATTCAACTCACAGAAGAGCTGTCACTCCGGTGATGGGTTTGAGAGACACATTTGCAGCCAGACGGCACTTTTAGTGCTACCTCTACGTTGACTGGGAGGGAAGGCCACCGAATAACGCAAATATGGCGACGTCAGTCAGCTTTTGGACCTCCAAATAGACTGGAATGCCAGAGTGCGTGTTGAAATTATTCCCCCGTGAGATGGCACTGTTATTTCCCAGCATAGCATTCGGTTATTCTGCTCGTAAGAGCCGCAGCTTCCTCCAACACAAAACTGCCCGCATTTTTCCACCTTCCTCAACTTTCGTTAACCCTTTTGCACTCGCGGCACCTTTTTCCGCCTGCGTGAACCACCAATTCGCGATAATTTCGGCCAAATTGGGGCAACATTTCACGAGTACTTTAAAATCATTTAACTTCAAACAAACGTTCACAAATTATAAAATTTCACAAATTAATCTATTTTTATACGGAAAACATCAAAGCCGATAAATATTGCGCTACGTAATTACTCCCCGTGTGATATTTCGTAAAACAATGTCAAAGATGTAGTTTTTGGTTTATCAGGAGGTTACTTCTTGTCCACCGCCAGGTGTATCGCAGACAGAGTCAACCCTGCAATCCTTTTCGGTCCTTTTGGAACTCTGTTAAACTCCCCATTTAGCCGGACTTCATCGAAATGCGACGTAGACGCTTCAGCCCGCAAATGGCTTCTCTCCTTTTTGGGTTGTTTTTAGTTTATACAGGATGTACGAAGTAATCAGGCACATCTCCATGCAGAAAAGGAGGTCACGCTACCGTTGGAGCAATTTTTTTACAGAAAAAAACGCTTTAATTCATATTAGTCCACTCCACTAACATCACAACATTGGGTTTCTTGAGCCTGATTTTCGCACCACCGCGTGAAATTCTTGTGACACCCCTCGCAGTCAAACAAGGGACAGGACAGTTTCAAGCGAATGCCATGCTGAGCAAATGCGGGCCGAGCCTCGTCTGGGGAAGTGTTTCAAAGAGAACTATCTTATCGCTTATCGCAAATGTTAAAAAGGACCGTCGCGCCGTGGCAGCATCGCTCGAGTTGACACTGCAAATCAACCGGACGAGTGCACAGAAGGTTAATAATTGTCCGCTGCCCGAAGGAGATGTTTCCGTCACTCTGTTACAGCGTCTCATCTCCACAAGGTCGACAGGAAATACAACTTTAATTGCGGAGTTGAGACTGTTTTCCCCGTCTGCAAAACACGGCGGCTCGAGTGAATCGGTTCAGCTGTTTCAGATGCTTGTCTTTCTTTTGCCTTCTACTCAAGATATTTAAATAATTCGTCCTACGTATTGGCGACGCCACCTACTCTCCATTAAATCCACTGCTTTTGGAGCCTAACAACTCCATCCACTCAAATTCTACCAGCCGCATTGTTTTTGTGGAGTGAAGGAGAACCAGGACAAAATATACTCGTGCTTGAGGGCAAAATAGCCTTGGTTTTTAGTAAAACTCTTCAGAATACCCAACAATATGCCAAATTGAGGCCGTGTGATTTCTTGGATGGAGGCGAGGCAACTGTTTTTAGGAACTTACCAGTCTACATCCCGATTAAACAACCAGGAATATGGAATGAAAAAGAAAAGAAAATTATCCTTGCGAAGGGAAGAGACACGCAAGAGGACACAGCCAAGATAACTGGCTACTGGCCGATAAGATGAATTTCACCAGGCCAGGCGAAGTGGTGCCTCGTGTTCAAATTAAGTTGAGACAGTAAAAACGGGACGTATGAACGAGTGTACCCTTTACTTCACACCTACTACTGCTTTCTTGGCTTTTTTCCCGGCCAATTGTATCTTTATGACAGTGTAAGCCTTCACTACAGCGGCAGCGCAGCCGGTGGAGGGAGCCAGAGTGAGAGAGAGAGAGAGAGAGAGAGAGAGAGAGAGAAAGGTCGTATTACTTTCGGCTTCCTATATCACCTTTTGAGACCTATTTTTCTGTGAATTTTATTTAACTTGGAGAGATTAAGCCTTAGGCGCATATCCCTTCGTCACGAGATAAGCACCTTGTTTTCTCCATCGACAAGAGGCAGGCTTCTTTCGAGTAAACATTGCGATTGACATGACAGTTTGGACCCGCACGAGGAGTCTTCACGACTACGTGTTTGCATGTACATGGAGGCAGGCGCATTAATGGGTGGTCGTTTGATTCCAAAGTTCTCTGTACAGTTGGCTCGAGGAGATGGGACAACAATTAGCCGCGTCCTCAGTGCGGCCTGAGGCTTTCATCGGGAATTCCAACTCATGGGAGGATAGGAATTAACCCAAAACATTCACGAGACTCACTTTCCTGCTCAGCCTGCGTTAGTTGTCTCCTGTCTCCCCGAGATGCCGCCCAAAATGAGACCAAAGGCGTGTGTGAGAACGGAGTAGCGCGCTCAAATGAAGGGTCAAATGCAAGTCACAACTTTTGTCCTGCGCTCGCCTCACCATCTTCTTCCACCTCCCCTGCTGTGCTGCCCGCAGCGCCTCCCTTCTCGTCCACTCTTCTCAACGCCTCGTTCACAGACGCGATGATGAATGCGATGAGGTGGACAGTGACCAGTCCCAGAAGTGCCATTAGGGTATGAGCAAATACCAGCGCGCTATGCTAAACTGTCGGGAGCATTTGGGCGAGTTTTCCTCTACTCGCCCATCGAAATGGCTGCATTCAGTTTTAGTCCATTCTCTTTCTCTCTCTCTCTCGCAACACTAGTCCACTGGGTTGTGGAGGTTCAAGCCCAGGAACAACTTTCGTAAACGTCTTTTCGTTGGCATTTCTAGAATAGTCCAAACCGCTCTCATTCCAACCACTCAGGGGCTTTGGGAATGGTGGAGAAAATCTTTCTCTCGGGCATTTAATATCTTCTTACCATTAATATCCTTCGAGTGGAACGCAACAAAAAATTAAAATGGGAAAGTGGCATTTGCCAAGGAATTTGGGTCAGAAGTGTCAAATTAGTAGTAGAGTAAACAGAAACACCTGACAGTAAAGGCATTCCCATGCATAGTGTCGTAAATACTCTCTCCGTGCACTATAATTTGAAGTAAAGAAAGCTGCCACGGGAATACATTCATCTGTAATGCCTGTCTGCCTTTTAAGTTAAATTCATCCAAGCTTGGGGCAAAAGTGGCCGAGACTCTGTCCGCGAAGAAAGTCAGAAAATCTCACCTGACTGGACGTGTTCTGCCTGTAGCACGACTTAGTCCTTTAATCAACAATTTGACAGTTAACACAAGTGTGATGTGCATTAGAGCCCCTAAGACAACGAGCGTCCTCGGAGGGAAGGAATTTCAGGCGGAGGGGCAGACGCGGTGCCATCGTCCTCAGGGCGGGAGAAAGTGGGGACGAGAAACTGCCCAGAGGCATGAAGGCCCCAGTCTCATCCCAATCTCCCATCTCCCAGCGACACAAAACACAACAACGCACCTCAATGTCCGAAGTGGAATACTGGAAGAAGGTTGGAGCGTAGAGCCAACCTGTCACACTGATTTGAACTGGACGTTTCTGTTTCAATTCCCTCAAGGAGCAGATAATTTCTAAACACAGCGGTTTCCCAAACTTGTGCCCCATGCGTCCACACTGAATTACCTGGGAGAGGACAAAGATAAATTAAGAGTAAGAAGTCTCATATTTATCTCGCAGGATAAAACCACGTTTCAAGAAAATTTTGCCGCAAAGTAAAACACATCGTTAACGAAATTTCTTTTGCCTGCGAACTCCTATAGCCTCCGGGGTCTTTCACTGCCTGTCATCTTCATTGAGCTATTTACTGCCGGACCAAAGCAACAAAGTGAGTGATCGACTCGCCCAGCCTCATCCACTCGCAAGTGCTGCTATTAACATAATCTTAAATTGCCTACCATTCAGGGGAAAACGAACGGACTACCGTCCCGGCGGGAGGAGATTCCGGGGCCCCAACGCCTCACTCACCACCGCCAGAGTGAGAGGATAGGGACCCGCAGGGAACGCGAACCAACTCTTCCTCAGCGGTGTGTGGGACACTTCAGGCGAGAGAGACAATGGGGACTTAAATGTGTATCCCATAAGCTTAAGAATATGAAGCCATTAAGTTCTCCTAGCGTCATTTAAACAAGCCAAAAAAGCAATTTCAGCAAAATATGTTGTGGCGCTCTTTTTTCAGCCTCCATCTGTCTCAGACATTGCCAGGGAAGCTTCAAACAAGGCCTTTTTCTTGACCGTTTCACAAGTGAGTTTGAAATTGCGATAATCAGAGGCGTCACTGACTAGGAAGACGTAGAGAGGATTCAAATACCACTTAAAGCAAAAAAACGGGAAGGGTGGGAGGTTTTTTTAAAAAAAAAAAGATAATGTACACAATGCCAGCGGCGAAGTTTTTAGTCAACCGAGCATTCTACCGAGGGCCTCACTTGTTCCGACTTCCTATGCCAGGGTTGTTGGAAAAAAAAATGTAAATACTGCTGAGGAGGGCATAACTTCCGGAGAGAAAAACCAAGTTAAAACTCGTGAAGCCAATGTCAAAATAACTCTTCCCTCCGTCGAGGCAATGCGGACAGCCAATTTATTATCACCAAAGGTTAGCGATTAGTGGCTACGCAAGTGGGCCTGTGGCAGGGCGCGTCCTCGGTCCAGTGGTGGGGTGAACCTCAGCTCGCCTGGCAACCCTCAAGGCGGTGGGAGTTCTTTGCCCCACCGAGTGGCATGTTGCGTGACATACTCGTATGATGCTGTAAAAATTTCTGACTACACAGAGGCGATTTCAACATGTGGCAGAAGCATTCTCAGCAGCTACAAAAGTTTCTATTCCATCTGGTGGAGAGGGTAGACGGAGAGGCTTTCTCGTCCCATATTTGTCAAACCGGCTCGTTCACTTAAAGTCTCGACTGCTCAGGACGGACACGTTAACGGAGGTGTCAGTGGAACTGAGATATCCTCGTTTCTATCCCAAAATAGATTCACCTCTGATGGAGGCAAGAACATTTGCTTGGTTAGTGGTAGATGCTCGATAGAAATGTTGATTATTTCACGTGAGGGTGCCTCGGTTTGCCAAAAGGGGAAAAAGTGCCCGCTCTTTAGAATTCCCCTCCTCCGCGATCGCGGAGGAGGGGGGGGGGAGAGCAGTAATTACGGGGTCCTCAGCTATCATCTGCGGTCAAAAGTAGCCCACGCCACAGCCGCGCGTTGATGGGAGAGTCAGTCGAGTCGGTGAGGTTGAATTTACGACATTCTTGACTGTTGGCTGACACTCATTATGGCCGTAGGGGCTTCCGTACCTCGGATTTAATCCAGTTACATATGTTTGAAATAAATTTGAGACAGTCACGTTAAGACAGGCATGTTTTGACAGTTGAGACAGCCTTGGGCGAATGTTCTTGTCCCACAAACTGGTGAGTGGGTCAGTGAAAAAAAACATGAGTGACATACGACGAGACACCTCAACGTGTTCTTCCTGTTGGAGGTCTTACGAGAGAGTAAAAAAGTAGGAAAACTCAGACATTGTCCGGCCACAGCAAACCTTACGCCTTTTGAATAAACTCATGGAGGAAAAATTTGGACGTCGTGAGCATGGGATGTCGGAATCGACACGTTTAAAGGCAATCTCTCATACTTTTCACGTACTTCCTTGGGCACTCGTCGAAAGGTGACTTTCTGTGGAAGGCCCCCGTCACCAGGTCGTCCAGCCGCCTCGCCAAGAACGTCACTGTTATTGTAGTCCACGTGAAGCAAGTCTGTACTGTTTAAGTCTGGCCAGTCGGATGCTTCTCGTCGGACTCGTCTTACACTCGTAGCTGGAATGTACAAAGACCAAATCACACATTCATTTCAGCTACAAAATCCGACATTTTCACGAATAAGCTGAGGGAAGTAAATTTCACTGTCAGGCACTGTGATCATAAAATGCCCAATTCCTCCAGACTATTTCCTCATAAAAGCCATGGAGGAGACCAAAATCACCTTAACTTCGGTTTTACAGCTCACTCATGGAAGTTCGGCACCGTCTTGAGGTAAGAGATTTTGGAATGAGCAGAAAAACCCCTTTTTGCGTTCTTATCAGCACTTTTTCCATGCTATCTGATCACCTGCTAGATTAAAGAGTATCCACGGAAAAAAACGTGTCTCTTTACCGAATAAAATAACCCTTTTTTCCAGTGCAAACACCATCTCCGCTTTCACCCGAGGCGAGGGGAAACATTTCAGCCGTCGGCGTTGAATCCCTGCTCTGCTTAGGTTTTTATCGGCAGGCAAAATGGGCGTTGGTCGTCAAGACAACCGTGCGCATCCAACGGCGGTAACTCGGGCCGGAGGAACCCGTCATCTCGACACACGACTGCTTGCCACTCCAACGTGATCAAAGTGGCATTTACTTAAGTTTATTGGCTGTTTTTTTGGTTAAGACTTGAGTAAAACTGCTATGCCGGTCTCGAGACACGCATGCCAGGGGGTTACATGTTTTAACCTAACTGAGGCTCTAGTGAAACAAAAGCCGAAGTTTTCTCAAGCCTTCTTCATGATCGGTAATGACTTCTTTGAACGGTGTGTTGGCGCTATTTAGCCAGTCAAAAGGTAATCCGTTTTCTTCTAGACAAATGAGGTGTCCCTGCTTGGCGTATTCACCTCATCCTGATGCCTCGCCGAGGCTTGTTAAGGAGTAATGTGAAGAATTTTGGGTGAAACTGTGTCTCTCCTGACAAGTGATCTCACCAAATCCCCCATCAGCCCCGAGAAATGAGATTTGATCCCCGTCGATGCGGAGGTGTGGATCACTGGTTGCTGGTAGAGCACGCGCAGGACAGGAAGGCCACAAGCTCAACCACCACGCCTTTGTGCCCGGCAGATAAATCAAGTGTTTGTCAAGCGAAGATTGTAACAACCGGCCGAACTATTCGTCTTCTCCAGGGACATTAGAGACTGACGTTGGCGTGTTTTAGCCGTCAACACGCCTCCACTTTACCCATGAGACCCTCTTACTATGCAATTTGCTCTCAGTCCTGATTTATGTCGAGACAAACGGTAGTATTAGACTCCACACAAAGGCATTCTTGTGACCTAAATTAGAGCAAAAAAGGGGGTTGGGTGGGACTCTTACGAGGTGGATTTCAAATGGGTGCCCACCACCCGACACATGCCTGGGGACCGTTCCTCTGGCGATTGTTTTGCCAGCAATTGAATGTGAATTCATTGAAATACCAGACCGACACAATGGGACACAGGAAAGTGCCATTTTGGCTGTGTTCCCCTGAACCATCCAATGCGAGACAAAGAGAAAATTACTTTTTGACGAGTTGCCTTGCCAGTCAAGGAAGAAGAGTGGAATGCCAATCGTCGTGATCCTCTACATCAGCCTATTTGCCTTGGCTTTTATCCACACGCACAGAGGTGGGGTTTTTTATGCCCTCCTCAGGCCGATCCCATTGAAAAGTTGCCCTTTTATTTATTAAATCTTGCCGCTACTCGCCCGGTTGTATGGGCTCTGTACGACCTACCACTTCATCGAGACACACATTGACACTTTTTGATCACAAAACCCATCTGTCACTGCTTCTAGGCCGTTGATAGCCCACAAAAGACGACTAATCCCACCCCGCATTAAAGGCACGGAGTGTTGAAGATGAAAATGGGGTAAAAAGCAGCACGCGGTGAGAACGACTAACAATTGCTTTCCACCATTGCTATGGTAGTGTCATAAACATCTACTTGTGAGTCCTGGTACTCAAGTTCTTGGGATGCCCTCTGCAAACATCATCTTTCGGGAGAGTAAAGCGGATGAAAAAAGAGGTTGAGGAGAGAACCGAACTAATCCTCGAGGAAGTGAGTTTTGAACCTGTGACGAAATGGTTTCATAACATTACAAAATCGTTGTTGAGCGGATGAGGGTGAACATTCGCTTAGGCGCTTCCCTCTGTCCACAAATACAGACAGTATCTTCTCGGGGCAAGTCAATGGAAGTGAAGTGAATAAACTCACTGGACATGTCGATTCCGATCCATCCGTTGGGATTAATCAGTGACTCGTCATTGTACCAACATCTGGTGGCCGAACCATCGGTCTGAGAGGCTCCGAGTGACTTAATCACAGGTCGGACTGACACCCATCCCATGTCGCCTTCACTGGATCTGGGCGCTCTCACCTCATTGAAAAGGTAAACCAGCGGTTTGCCTCGATTGGCCAGTCTCACCGGCACCTGTAGCCGAAATGTCACATTTTCAACGCGATTAGTCGGTCCCATATGTTCCACTTGGAAGATATGTCGCAAGCGAGGCCCCATTTCTTCCACTCGAATGCGATGATGAAAACCGGGACCCCAAGAAGTTGGTTTGGTGCGATTGTCCATCACACTGGACGGGGCCCGGCCCGCTGGTGTGATGAGATACTTCGGCGCGTGGAGTAGTCGGTAGCGCCAAATTACATGATTCTTGTGCGCTTGAGGATCGTAAGTCTGTGTTGAAATGGAAATATTCACGTAGGAGGGGGCGGAGAAGTTCGCCTCTCTTCCCTTTTCACTATAGTCGGTGTAGAAAGAGGTCAGTCTGACAGTCTTCACAGGCGATGATATGTTTTCTTGGTGAAATTCAAGACGTCCCAATTTACAAGCAACCCACGTATCATTATTCAGAGGATGTGAACAGATTGTGGGTTTGAATTCGACCAATTCACTTCTGCTCGTCCTTTGGGCCACTTCGAATGCTGAGAATCGCATATTACCAAAAAATGTCATGTGTAACCATACACCGCCAGCAAATGTTGGTCCTCCATTGAAAATATCAACAGATAATTTGCTCATAGCTTCTTCCTTGTCCCCGTAAATTAATACACTTTCTCCACTGGGATTGGAATGTACAGAATTTATGGTCTTGCCAGATTTTTCGTCGGTCACGCGCAATGATACGTCACTTTCACACCTTCCTGTTGGTAGACAAACGTATTTAGTTAGCCGCAATTGAAGCTACAGTCCGACCAGTCAATTACGGGCCGATTCACGGAGACGCTGTCGTCCAATGGGATGGTAAACCTGTAGCGCACACGAATTGCTCCGTCGGGCTGCTCTAAACTCGGCATATCCTCCACATCCATTTGTGGCAAAAGATCAAACTTCAACGAGAGCATATTATAGTATTCATTCAATTTCACACTGTGAAATGCACTCAGTCGTACTCTCTGCTCACCAGCCTCTTTCGCCCATACGTCGGGAATTATCTGGTGAATTAAGCCCTCTGGGGTTACATTCACTGCCCTCAAGAGGTCCGCAAGACTCCTTTCATCATTCCTCCTCAATGGTGTCAATCTAACCTTCAGTTTGATGGGTATCCGCGCATTTCGCCGAATACGTACACTCCCCAGCCAGTTGGGCTGGTAGAATCGACAGACTGCTTGGTAGTGTGATCGAGAAGTGTACACCATGGGGACACAGGTTGTGCAATAGGGCACGGGTAATGCAAAATCTGGCCAGCCATCGAAGTCGAGATCTGCGCCTTTCCGTGGCAAAACGGCTCCGAAATATGGAGCTCCTTGGGGACCATCGATGACTTGAAGAGGTCTTCTATCAAAGGTACAGTTGGGAAGAATTCGGAGGATGAAAACACGACCACTTTTCGATTTATCGCGAAGTTGAGGAGCACCAACAGCAATATCTTCTAGCCCATCTCCATTCACATCGCCTAAAGCTGTCAGTGAATAGCCAAAAGCCCCGTACACGAAGGGGACGGAGACGAAATCTCGATAACTGTCTGTCGGTACTGTTTGTCTGTCCTTACTTTCAACTGCTAGATTCGTCGGAACGCAGTAGATGTAGACTCTACCGCCTTTGGCGCTGTAGGGTGCTCCCACCACTACGGTTTCCTGTCCACCAGCGTCTTTTACTTGTACCATTGTTGTCCCAAAGCCCGAGAATCCGCCCATTTTATCCACACGGCCTAGCCAATCAAACTCCACGCCTCCGGCCGTTCGTATACTTTGCAGATCGCCCACCTTAAACAACCGCGTCAGCTCCAATTTGTCCTGTGTTCCTTGTGCCTGTTCAAAACTATCACCTGCCATTGACACATATTCCCCTGCCACTGAATAGCCGAAGTAACTCTCCGACAGCGCAGTTTCGAGGCTGCTTGGACGGTAGACAGTAAAAGTTCGAGGATGGTAGAAGGGATTTGCCAAAATTTGTGCTCGACCATATCCATTTGCTAATGGCTGACCAACAATGACGTGAATGCCTTCGAGAAAGTCAAGGAAACTGGAATTCATTCGGCCCTTGGACATTCAAATCCATACTGAAGCCTGTCATGCAGGGTTCGGTCACCCTCCCGCCTGTACGACAAAATGATGCGAGTTCATGCCGTGGTCGGACATTTCGGTTATGCAGAAGCTGCAAGTAGCATCTACCTGCTGGGAAATGACTTTCATCCCTCCAAAGAGGATCGCAGTATGCCAACAAGCCCATGTTTTGATTGATTTGAAGGGAAGCAGAAGTTGCTCCAAGGTATGCGGTATTTTTGAGTCCTTCTGACAGGTCTTGACAAGGGGATCTAAATTTCAACTGGCCGGTGGGGGAGAGTGTGAAATTGCAGAGTAGAACAATACCGTCTTCGCGGGGATAGGGAGTATTTATATGTCGAGACCATGATCCACCCAGGAGGATATAAGATAGGTTGTACTGGGACAGGGAAAGGAGGCTTATACTGCTCCATGCAAAATTCTCATCAAACGACCGTTTTGACGAGGTGAATGCATCCTTATTTAACTGCGGGATGGGATAGTGTCGGAAGATCCATTGGTCAGATTTACTGGAAAAACCTGTTTGGGGATTCCACAGTTGGGAGGTCAGCTCATCCCACTCAGCCGCGAGATCCACAGTGGATTTACCCTCTAGACGATGTTTCAGTTCTTCTGGCACTGCATTTTCGTAGTGATGAATAAGGAATGTGATAATAACACCAAAAATGACGACTTTTGAAGGCATTAGACATGGAACTTCTTCTAAGCTGTATTTCCAACGTGCCCCATCACGGCTAAAGCGCAGCAAAAATTGCTCCACGCATACAAGTCGCTTCTCGGTGTGTAGTAAGCCCATCCGTGTCTGAAATGTGATTGGCTCTTACGCCTGATTGGTTCAAAGGACTCGAAGCTTATTGGTCCGTTCCCGGGTGGAAAATCACGCCGATTTTAGCTTGTGATTATTTTTCACACTTAAGCAAAGGTTTTCTAATAAACGGCAATAAGTGAATTAGGCTTCATTCAATTATGCTTATAAATGGAAAGTCCTATGAGCACCAAAATGCTGTCGTACAGTAAGGCAGTCGAACGTTTGCAAGATGTGCGTGTAACGGCAAGGAAAGACAATCCGTCTAATAAGTTCCCACACATTTACCTTCTTACCAAAGTCGTGTGTGGTAATCGTGGTGTCGGTGGTCAAGGCCCTGCACTAATTACGGGAGTGCCATTGTTGGTTGAAGGTAAATTTCTGAATTATAAAATAGCCCCTCAATGAAAGAGAGGGAGACGCTTTGTCCCCCGCCTCTCCTTTCTCGTAAGGTTTGGGCTCCTGGAAGACTCGACTTCGATCCTGCCGTGGACAGTGGGAAAGCGGACTAATTCCGTTGAGAATTAGGTCACTTTCGATAGAGGAAATAGTATTACGATGGCATCCCAATATTCACAACAGCCAAAGGAATTGTTTCGGACACTTGTTCTTCGTTGGCCTAAATTCAGGCGCTTGCCACCTTACATTAAAGAGCGGTCCTGTCAACTACCTATCACAACAAGTTGTTGATGTGACAAATCCTCTGAAATTACCGTAACGGAAGAAGGAAGAGAATAACACGCCACCCTAGATTTTGGCTATTATACGTAACCTGGTGTTGTTGGACAACTACTTCGTTAAGCAATCTTTTTACTTGGATCGCTTTATTTTGGGAAGGTTGTGTCCCCTGCACGCAATGCCTAGAACACTTGGAATTCCCCCAGCTAAGTAACGAATTTCTGCACACTCCATTATTATCCACTTCAGTCGGTTGATGTATTTACTTGTGTTACACCGACTACTCCCCACTGTGACCGCTCGCACGGCGCCAAATAGATGCCACGTGGGTGACGAAATAATAAAAAGAAACTATTAGGCAAGGCCGTTTCCTCCACCGTTCCAGGCAGAAGGTTCTACTTCAGCACTGTTTGATCATGAGTCATGAACACATACAGCCTGTCCGTTAATTTTGTTAATATGCGTTGAGTTGTCAAAAATGAAAAATAGTGATAGACAAATCAAGAAATAAGAATTACCACGCTTTTATTTTTTGGCTTTTCGGATGCATCAGTGGGCTGAATTCGCACAAATGTTTCCATATTTTAAGTGTGGTGAATTAGGAGACAACGCAGAACAGCTGTAGCACTCAAATCTTCAGGCGTATGATGCATCTGAAGGAGAAATAAATCCTGAAAATTAATAGCGAGTTGAAATAACACAATAAGAGCTGGTGAATTGTGTGTGGGTGTGTGTGTGTGCATGTATGTGAATGATCTTAAGGGTTCTTTACCCTGCGGCGGTTTCTGCTGTAGTCATTCCGAACTACATCGAGCCAACATTGGGCTACATCTTTTGTGTGTCCAACTAGCCGCTTTCTGGCGAATAAAAGCTCGAAAGTTACATGGTGGTGAGAGATTTTACACTAATGTGGCGGCAAAACCTTTTGTAGAGTTTAGCTTTAATGACGATTGCTTCATTATTAGGACAAAATCTGATATTTTATATTTCGTGATTATGCGGTTGACAAAATATGATGTGAAAAGACGGCTTTTGTTATGACTTTCGTTACACTGAAGTTAGCATCCTCTTATGCGGTCTAAACGTCCCCTCCGACTGGGACATACACTTATTTAAGCTATTTTTGGGTCCACAAAATTAACCACTGCAAGAGAGTCTGTCTCGTCCGCTCTAATGTAAACTTTTTCGCAAAACTTCAATCCAAAACAAGTTTTTTTTGTTGTTATAAAAAGTTTCCACTTTTCTTTCTTATAGGATCCCTAATTTGATAAACTCCAGATGCTCCATTGTATCTGACTAACTTGTAAATATAATCGTAAAATTTTAAGTACAGATGAAACGCAGTCTTCTTCGCCCAAAGAGGGAAAAATTAAGCAAATTTAGGAAAACTGCGTCGACTTATTTGTCAAAGCGGTCGACGACCCCACCTGTGGGAAGAGTTTATTGGCTGCAATGCGAGAATCGTCAAGCGGAAAGGCTTTTCACATGTTTGACCATGGCGACGCCCAAGTTGGGTACGGACTTGAGGTCTAACTTTTGCGAATAAAATCTGGCCGTACGTTGCTAGCTTTTTGATATGAGCATTTTATACGAACGACCATCTGTCATACCGCTCATCACGAACACGTAGACATACTGGTCAGAACACAACATTAACTGAGGTCGCCATTCTTAAATACAAATTAAGAGGCTGCTTTTCGTCGCCTACGACCATACTCACCAAACCAAATTGACATTGGCATCGGTTGAGTGCCCCCACTTTGGTACTCAGCCATTTTGGCGGTTACCCTCAAGTGAGTTTTAAATTGTGGCAACCTTCGAGAAGTCTCCAACTAAAACCTTACTGCTTCACCTGCATACTTGACCTCAGAACTCCAGACACTTCTCTCGATGGCTCCGTGTTGGAGATAACGTGGTCCATTTCGTGTAAATCACCAAGCCTTCACAGATCAGAACTTGCTAAATAAGTTCATTTTGATTCACGTAACTCAACGATCACCTAAGACCACTAGGACGCAAAATGAAGGAACAACAGAATACACAGAGCACAGTTAACCCTAAACTGCGCAGTCGTACAACTTCCCTCTAACCACTCGGATCCCACGGAGTGCCACCCCAATCTGGACTAAGTGGTCAAAGTCGCAGGAGATACGATCACCAATTTACGAAAAAATTTGGTTTTGTAAGTATTGTGAATCTGTTGAAAATAACCACACTGCCAAGTCGCAGGTGCAGTGAGCGCCGAGATGTACACATCAAGCCAGGCAAGATCCTCCCAATCACTTGACTCTCTCCCGACCAATAGGCGGCCCCGGATTTCAAGGTTAATATTGTCTGCAGAGGTATTGATCAAGAATATAAAGATAAAAGAAATAGGCAGCCACAGATAACGTTTAAACGTGGCACACGAGGTTGATGGCCTTTGGAAGTCCACTGAACTTCGTACACACCGCTTAGTGACAAATTCCATCTGCCGCGAAATAAATTGGGGTTACTTAAAATTGCATGTATTAAGGGTATTACAAAATCGCATAGACATAAGTAATAAGTACTTGATTTCACTGCCTGTATTCATTCATATACATGCTAGCATGAAAATCGAAATATGAGATCAAGAGGGGCAAGGCACACGAGTAGGAGGGAATGGAAGATTGTACGAAGACGACAGTCGGGTGTAAAAATGGTAACGCGTTCACGTCCACGCCATGTCACTGTGCTGGATGTCAATTAACCAGTGGAGAGACAGTGTCGCTAACACTACGAATAATGAGTCACGGAAGTAAACTCAACAAATAAAAAAATGCTTCTTCTCCTCCTCCTTCGCCAGCAATTCAGCATCTCTGTCCAAGCGTCAGTTATTCCAAACGCGCGGACCATCTCTCAGTCATCTCAAATTCATCCCACCAATAGGTGGCCTGAAAGAGGAAAAAAAAGTATCGCGTAGCGGATTATTTTAACCAAATAAATTGGGCCAGTTTGACTTCGACGATATTCAAAAAGGCAATTAAAATGAGCCTAAAAGTCGAGTAAATTGCTCCCACTCAATAAGTATTCATAAAATAGGTTAAGGAGAAAATAATGATTGAATATCTAATAATGCGACCTGAGTAAAATAGCTTATTGCCTTCAGCTCCTCGGGCACTCTGAACGGGATTATTTGTCTGTATGATTTTGTACAAAAGAACTCGAAGGGCGACTTTGGCAGAAGACTATTTACACACCACCGCTGCTTTCACTGTTGGAATTCACAAGAGCAGCTACCAACTTGTCACTCCTGTTGGATACTAATGGAGGTCGGGTTCTCGATGTTTGGAGACGAAGTTTCCCTGGAGCATAAGACATGGGAGCGGTCCGATAAGCGGAGATTTCTGTTGCATTGGTAATCCGGCTAGTCGGAGTTTCAAGAAGAGCGATTCCATTGGCATTGGGATCATACACACTCGGTAATGTGGAGGATTGATTGTTAAATGGTAAGTTAAAACTTGTAATGGATCTTTGGGAAGTCAACTGTACCTTCTCGGAGTTATATTTGTCACGATTCTTGTTACGGTTACGAGAGACGGAGGAAGTGGACGGTTGAGTAAGGTGCACATCTCTACCACTGCGGGACGAAAATTTGTCATGGTTGTGTAACGCCTCATTGTCTGCTTCGTAAGCATGATTGATCACCTTCACGGGAACTGACACAGTCTCCGCTGACTTAGGTATGTACACTTGATAGCGGTAGTCGGTGTCTTTGAATCGATTAGTATGTGGCATCGCGGGTGGAAAGTTAACAGAGTATTCTAAAAACCTTTCAACCCCCGTAAGACGAGTGTCCTGCGGTCGTGGTGTACGATAGTCCATATCTTCCACATGCTTCTTTCGTTTCTTCAATTTCTTAGCTTGATGATGATGGGAACTATGTTTTGATCGCTTTTTGCGTGGTGATGACGGAATATGAATAGGCTTATGACCGCCGTCCCGTGATTTACGCTTTGCAGACTCAGGCGATGGACGGCTACATTCACTTGACACATCTGTTTCACCTTCTATTTCCCCATCCTCGTCATCCACAATTTCGCCCTCTTCTTCTTCTTCGTGCGAGGGATCCCGGGAAGAACAGCTGATAGAAGCCATTGGTTTGTCGTCTGGACTGGCGGGACTAAAAAGTTTCACATGATCACTTTCATCTTCCTTTTCGCCAATTAAATCAGGCAGAAGTTGGCTAGGATCCAAAACAACAGCATCAGTATCAAGAGATCCACTGCATGCTTCTTGTAAAGCTTCTGTACATTGAGGATCTTTCGCAGAAGAGCTAGCCTGCAGTTGAGATGTCGACTTTTGATCCTTCTTCTTCCTCCACTCATTATAATCAGAAAAAGTAGCTGGAGACCCGCGTACTTTCCGAATGGATAGTAAACTCGTGGGAGTGTCACCAATATATTCGGAATTCTTGCTCACTTCTTCAGCGATCTGTGGCGATCTACCAGCAATATCCAATGCGAGAGAGTAAGGGGAGTATTTATCAGGTACCGATGGAATTGTAGGTATGGGTGTGTCACAGTCATGCGAACTACTCCCATTCCATTTTTCTGGGGAGATAGGGACGTTCGACTCAAAGGAAGTTTCTAATTCCATATCGCACGAAATTGCAGGTGAACTTTCAATTTGGATTGGACTCTCAGGAATTTGTACATCAGGAATTGGGATGACCAACGCCGTATCTTCACACGAAGTTGGCTCTTGGGGGCTCATAGGTGTGAATGTCTGAGAGAAGATGTGCACATTATCGTTTGTAGCAGAGGGAAATGCCTCTGAACCATCCTTTGGATCCAAGGCAAAACTTGAGGCCGCTTGAAGGAGATCCTGGCCCCCCATTTGGCAATGCATGCACAAGTGAAGAAAGACTAAAACGCCATCTGATTTCAACAGGAGCTGAAATGTAGGAAAAAGTCAAGACTACTAAAGGGACGCAAACAGTAGCGAAAGAAAAAAGGGACTGGTTGCTGGCCACTAATCTTTTATCAGGATCTGGCAGAATACTAGTCTAACTTTGATCTATATACATATATACTCCTATATCGTAATGCGACTCGAAATTGTCCGAGAAACGCTAATTTGAAGTTCATAAATGAGGAAAACAAATTTCCATGTCAAAAGTTTCAATCAGAGCTTATGAAGCCGAACAAATGGTAAAGAAAAATTGAAATAGTTCAATAAAGGTACCAAAGGTTGAAGTTATTGGATTCCGGCTAATGTGGATTGCCAATTTGAGGATAAGCATATTCATTATTTTGAGGATAAGCATATTCATTATTTTTATCATTTATTGTTCGGTTCCGATGTGTACACTGGCACAATTAGCATAGTTCAATAGTAAGAGCAACTCGATTTCAAATAGACTACGACGCGTAGCCAAGTATGACAAACTAACCTGGAAGTTGGGAACGGGGGATGCCGGTTCTTGAGGGGGGAGCAGGTTGGCAAAGGCAAGTTTCGAACAAGGATGAATAAAATGAGTGAGGAAGGAGTAAAATGCCGTGAAATGATGTGGATTCCGCACTTTCCAGAGGGGGAATACCTAGCGCAACAAAATATGACGACGTCAATGTATTTAAATGCAGACGATAGGAATGTAATCCTAAACTTTCATTCAAATGCGAAATACAAGGAAGGGAATTGGTATATTGCCGCCAAACCACGTTAGAGTTAAAGGTGGCAGTAGTGGTGGGAGTAGTAGTTTCCAAATATAAAACACAAAAGGCCATCATAATATAAAGTGAAAATATGTTAAGAAACATTTTCCATATTTTCTTACTTCTGGCATACTACCACACAATCCCATCAATTTGTAAGAGGTGATCAGCTCCTCACACGCAATAACAAAGGACATTTCAGACAAGTAACTTTAATGTAAACTATGAAGTCTTTCATCTGACGCGAACACTCTTCCCCATACGCCACATAACACGTGCTCAAAGAAACGTATCAAGAGATGTGAACTCATGCAAAAGGTAAGCATCCGAATGGCTCTGCTTGGCATATACACTGACGTAATCAAAGGTCAAAGGATAGAATTAGCAAGGGCTGTCTAAAATCCTAGTCGTACTGAAATGTATATCAATAAAGACATTAGAAGTGCTTCCCTAACAGTACTAAAATTGGCCGTAGGGAAATCATGGCAACTTGAGCTTGATTGACAAAATGACAACAGGAGAAATCAGTTACGTGGTACAGCCATTACCGAGAATCGGAATATGAATAATGATATTGAGGCAATTCTACCTCCAACTACTATCTAAAAATAACGAAAATTTGCCAATGGGTAAAATTTATTTCCCAATTGTGCACTTTAAAAGCTACCATGGTCGGAATATCGTCCATAAAGAACACAATGCCAAAGTAATATTAACTGAAAAAGGCATATTTCACTAAGAATAAATTACCGTAACAATTCAGCGTACTAAAATGTCTCAGTACGTGGTGTGTCACCACTTGTTCAAAAAAACAAGTCACGTTTTGTTTAAAATCGACTATTAGCTATAAAAGAGACCAACCCAAGGATGTTTATAATCGGAATAGTAACATCTCCCTCATATCTTTCTAATTGTTAAAACCAGAACGTTCTTACTAAATGTCAGTAAGTATATGTAAAATAATGAGTTTACAAGTACGGCCATGGTTGTTCTACTTCAATTGGGAAACTATAGAACTCACCAATTGATTTGGAAAACTCTGAATCAGGGAATATACAGAAAACCGCATTTTCACTACGAGGCATTTTGATGAAGCAGGCCTAAAAGAGGAGACATGCACCAACGAACGAGTAATCAGAAAGGCTTAGCATTTACAATACTTCACATTGTCAAGTTTTACTTAGACCCTAAAAGAATGAATCTAATGTGCCATGTTTTAGCAGCCTTATGATAAAAAACATTGCTGAAACAATTGACCACTACTTACTACTTGTCTTTCTCTTAACGTATCACAGAGTTTTGCCACTTCGCTCCGTTGAGTTGAGGACTCGGGAAGACTAAGAAGGAGGTAATTTCCCCTGTAGCCTGCAAACCGACTTGGTTTGGCCGAAGCATCATTTTCAGCATTTTCCTTAGTGGGGACAACCCACCCATGAAGACGGTCAATGGAGACAAAAGGAGGACATGGTGGAAAGTTTGATCGTCCTCTTAAACGCCTTGGATCAAGGTTGGTAGTTTCGGAGGCATGAGTTGTTTCGATAATGTCTGATACCGAAAGTTCTGCATTGGGACCGTAGGGCTCCTGAACTCCAGCCAATTCGTGATGCAATCGAGAAAAGGATACCAGATCCGAGACTATGAATCGGGGCTGCAGCCTGAAATTGGATTATTAACAGCAAAGAAACCGTTATTTGTTTGGTGAGTACTAGTGCGCATCAATAAACAAGTTAGGGTAAAAAATATTCAACATGAAGCTCCATAAAAGAAAAATCGAGATTCCCAGAAGTGGAATCAGTGAGTTGTGAGTATAAAGAGCTTCTAATACTGTAAAAAAGCACAGTATTAATAGAAGGCGATGACGGTGTGATCGCACTTACAAACCCTCGTAGATGTGTGAGGTGTGATTGTGGTGAGATATAATCTTAACAGGGAATTGCCAACTCTCAATTTTCATGACTTCATCATTCACACATTCCGGGTGTTCAGATACCGGCCAAACTAGATAGCAGGTGTTGATAACGTAGTTCACTAAACCGTCATTGGCAGGGCTGTCAGGTTGCATGTATGTCCTGTCAAGAGCTTTCTGCAATACACGACCGGAAGCGGCAATCGGGTCAGGAGGGTGGTGGGTATACGGTATGGACTTTGTGTCTCGAAGGGGAGCAGAAGAGGAAACAGTAGACAAAGTGGAAATTTTCGGCGCCGCTTTAGGTCGATTGGGAAGAAGTGATTTAGTTGGAGCATCGTTCTTTTTCGGAGGGGCCGGAGAGAAGAGTAAAGCGGCGATATGTTTGCCCTTTATCCATTTCTAAGTAGAAAAAGAACGGTCAACGCGAAAATGTTATTAACTCCAGTGAAAGCGCAATGAAATTAAGTTTGAGGTTGACAAAAAGGAGGAAGGTACAAATTGGGCAAATCAGTAGAAAACCAACATCGGTTGGCGACGCTGAGAAATATCGAAAGTCTTACTCACTTTCATTCGCTCAAAGTATTACGGAAGCAATTAACGACGTAAACAAGTTGAACAGTCACCTTCGGAGTTGGTTTCGGGGCACACTTTTCGAGAGGTATTTTAGTTGCAGCTGGTGGTGTACTCAACAGAGACTTCCGGGGGCCCGTACTTTCCTTCATCTTTCGAGGTAGGAGGATCGCGCCGTCGTTGACGGAACGAAACAAGGGAAAGTCCTCTGGCATCAAACCCCAGTGACATTTGATTACCGCGAAAGGGAGTACATGTTCAACCGTAACTTTCAGATCCATTTCCTCATCATATTCATATAGATAAACCTTATAAGGAAGCAATATACACCACGTCGAAGCCCTCCGTACGTTATTATGCAATTTTTATCAATGATACTCACTTGACTGTTATGAAAGACTTCGTTGAGTGTAATCTTGGAAGGATCAAGGGGATCCATTCTACTCCACTTGGTCATGTGACAAGTGTAGCCTGGCTGTGGATCTAAGCGAGAATCTAATGAAGGGGAAGGACACGATCCGCTTTCGGAACTCCGAATGGGAGAAGAGGGGGATGCTGGAGGCATTGCTTGTGTCATGTATACCTTGCCCTTCAACCAACGCACGAGAACAACAAAGTATGTGTCACTGGTTACGCAATCGATCTTGGAATCAGGTTCGATCTCCGAATCCCCATGATAGGATTCAGCTTCTTTCGACTTTGTGTCTGCTAGATAAGCAAGACCGATATCAGCGCATTGGCTGATTACAACACCTGTAGCAAAAAATAAATTTATAAGTCTTAAGTACGCAATTTTTGAGTTCATTATTTCGTTTCTGTTGTCGCACGCTTACTGTGCTATTGCCTTGACGAAAAATGTAGGGCAATGAGGTGAGAATAACAACTACGGGATGTGAAATGAGAATCAGCGTGAGCAGGAAGCAAGTCAATACGCGCAAATGAGATTGAGCAAAAAGAATGTGATACTTCGACGAGTTGAAAATCTTCAAAGCCGCGTGGAGCTCCAAGTGATGTTTTGATGGAACCCAACGCAAAACAAAAAAACCAGGTGTGTTGATTGCGCTGTTCAGAATAACGGCGAGTTTTGTCGATATGGCACAAACTAAGACGTCGCCCACTAAAAAAATCTGAGGCGCAATAGCACACGGCGGATACTCGATTCGGGCCGAGAGTTCAGTAATAAACTTGACGGTTTAATAATTATTACAAAAATTGTATTTCGCATTTTACTTACTAATCCAGTAATGATATCGCAAGTCTTGGAAACAGAGTGTCATTGTAACTTAAACTAATAATAGTATTCATATTTTTCGCCCCAAACGCCTCGGTATTTCCAGGTAAAATTTCAGCATAAAACTTTTTTTTAACAAACGAGGGCTACTCAGCAGTGAATCAACTACTTTTCGGTCTGACTCATTTGATAACAAATAATAATCGAAATTCCGCTGCTACGTACCTAACATTAAATGATTATCATGTAACAACTATGCAATCTTTCTTGCCTGCTCACCGTCTTTTGATTTTCCTAGCCATGTGTCTTGAAGATTTCCAGTTTTCAATCCACAGTACGCAATAGACTCGACGACGCTCCAATTTTTGGTGAACAGGAACCCGTAATGGGTAGTAAGACTAATACTCTTGCTCTGACCAAGACCATCACCGAGCTGAAGACGTTTCCTTGCCTTCCCAAACGCCTCTTCAAGGCTACGATTGTGTATAAACCACGCACCGTCAATCTTAAGTGCATCATTCGCCAGCTTACGAAATCGGTAGTTATGTTGCAAATGGGCGTCAATTTCTTCTAAGAAATCATCGGAATTGACGTTTATCAATTCCAAAGCAGCTATTAAAATTTTAAAAGATTACGGCATTAGGATTATTAACAGCCCCTATTTTACACAATTATCATGAACAATGGTATACATTACTGCACTTACACTCATTAATTGCTTTTTTAGGAACCTTCAATGAACTTATGCCCTTTTTCAGGGCATTCCCAGTGTCTTTAGTCGCAACCGTAGTTGACATTTCGACAATTATGGGCGACCAACCTGGCACAACGCCGAAGCGCGTTAAAACTTAAAAGACCCACTCGGGATGGCGGTTGTTTACTTCATATTAGCCAATAGTAACTAAGGTAAAAATAACAACAGTATCTTTACAGTACTTTTAAGTTGCCCTTTCAAGAAGACAACTTATAGTTATCTTTAAGACGTTAATTTTTACAAGCCACATTTAACATTTGCATAATATTACGTGTGGTGTTTCTCAAACTACCAATTTTTTATCCAAAATAATAGCGCTAATTTGCGATCGGGGTAAGAGTCACAAATACCATCCAAAAGCTATAAAATAATATCAATTTTTGTTAAATTGCCATAATTAGGTGCTCCGTGCGGGCGACTTAGGCGATTGCCTCATTCATTGGATTTTCGACGATATTACATTAATATTCACAGAAGCCACGATCTAAGATTTGGAGAACTTACAACTTATATTAACCATAATACATCAATAAGTTATAGTACACCAAGTGATTGCCACGACATCAATGCGTTAGTCTAAGTTAGCCCAGGCATGATCGAAACAATCTTGTTTAATCTGACGGAGGGTAAACTGTTTCCATCGAAGTAATTTATTCTAAATAATTATAGAAGCCGCTGGTATTTGCTTTCCGTCACCTTTTATCACCAACGCCAAGATATATTCGCTGTACTCTGTCGCTGCATCCCGCAAGTGCCATCATGTACTCCAATAGGAATATTGGTCCAAGTAAGGCGAGAAGGCCAACTCCCGAAGTCGGTATACCAGTCGCGGTCTTACCAACTGATTCAAAATTATACTCTGTTCTACCCTAGCAATATTATATGATAGTATTAATTTTACAAATCACATTTGGCTGCCTGCAAATTTTCCTTTACATGACAGTTTTTAGATTTTCAATTATTCAGCTTTTAATGTTGTATTAAACTAACTTACTTTACCCAATGTAATAGAATATTTTAATTAAGTCAATCTAATTATATTCTAAGATACTTGCAGTGATGGTTTTACTTCATGCAAAGTATCGCCGAGATTTAAATATCGCCAACCAGCCTCAAGTACCTTGTAGGCCGCCAAAGTTGTTAGTTATTCGTGGAGGATAATTTCTTCGGTGTGCGAAAATTGTGGCAAATCCTAGTTGTTAGGTCGGGCTAGATTAGCCAGACTCTGGCTTTTATGATTCCGCTGAGTTATGTGTCAATATGAGCTATAATTTTCGCTAAGGCGTAGCTTGTGTTTACGGTGATGTGGACATCAAAAATTTGGAGCGTAAACTCTTCTCCGTTCAGGCTTCCCGCCTCAACGGGAACAGTTAACAGAGCAAAAGTAGCCAATGCTCTCCGAATAAGAGCACGTACACGCGCACACGACAGCGAAAGCTCGCAGATCCCCCACCCTGTCCTCCCCCTCCCCCTCCTCGACCAACCAATCACAATGCGTCGCACTATTCATCTTTTGCGCACGTTCGTGCTGCTCAAGGAGAAATCGATGCCTCCCTCGTCCATTTCCCTACTGCGTTTTCTCCTCATGTCCCCTCAATCATCTCCCAGTCAGCCTTCCTCTTGGTGTTGCCCATCTTCTGCTCCCACCAGAAAACCGTAAATTCTCCCATGCTATTTCATTTATGCTTTTCTAAAAATTAGACATATTAAAAGATTACTCGTGGTAGGGGATGGGCTGTGTTCCCTTTTCCTGGGTTGCACATGTCGGCTTTATACTAGCGCTAGTTAAAAGTCATTCCGCATAGTTTAGAGATATAATATGGGCTTTTTCGTTGTCCTTTGAGCTTTCATTTGCAGATTTTACAATCACAAAAAACATCTATCATTAAACAGTATGGAAATCAGTAAAGCCAGTAAAAATCATTGTACTGCCTGAATTTAAATGTAACGCAAAATAACAATATACGCTAAGACTTTATGAAGTGTCGAATGTCACGTCTTACTGGGAAAGCTTTTAGTTGATGTTTTTCCGCGTAAAATTAGGATGCTAATGAAAGTTACGAGGATTCATATACAGGCGCCTTAAGTGCTTAAACTTGTCCGTAAGTGAAAAGCACCTTACTCCTTAACGATGAGGGAAACTGAAATTTTGTCCAGAATACAATGGATGAGACCAACACTCCACCACCACCGCCACCATCCTCAGAGGAGGTACCAGCAGACTCCCCTTCAGGTGGTGTCCGAGCTGTGAAACGCGAATTGCTGGAATGGTTCCATTCGCCAATAAATCGTTCCCTCCTCATCTTCAAGCTCTTCTATTTCCTCTTCTACGCCGCTTTTGGTTCCCTCTTCCCCCTCCTCTCTATCTACTTCAAACAATTGGGCATGAATGCCACCCAATGCGGCTCCTTGGGCGGGGCTCGATGCCTATTTGAATGGGTGGGTGCGCCGTTTTGGAGCGGCATTGCTGACCGGTGGAAAAAGGGCAAACTTTTCCTTATGATTAGCCTACTCAGTTGGATTGTCTTCACACTTGGCTTGGGATTCGTTCGACCTCAACCGGAGGGATGCCTTGTCTCAGTCGCCGGTATACTTCCGAAAAATAAATCCGCAAATCCCATTGATATTCGAATTATGGAACCCTTTAGAGAAGTCACCAGCGATCGTATTGAGGCCATTGAAATGAAGCCCTACTTAGCCGTCTACGGGAAAAATCATATTGGCCAGTCACCATTGGAATTAGAATTGAAGAAACTTCACAGTGGCTTTTCATCCAACCGATCGCTTGAGTCGATGAGCATAGACCGCAGTGGGAAGCACGCGAGGGTTACTGACGAAGAGTCGTTTGCTGATCCCAACCACTACTCTGACGGTAGTCTCGTAATGCCCCTTTTCTCCACCGTTGTCTACCGTCAGAGTAAAATCAACCAAATTTTCATTCTCGCAATGATTCTCATCTGTGTGGGCGCCTTCTTCTCCAGCCCAGCCATTTGTCTGGCCGACTCAGCGGTAATGACCTACCTTGAGGAAAATGGACCTCAACTTTATGGACGACAGCGCATGTTTGGCTCGGTAGGCTGGGGTTTGGCCATGTTTTTTGTCGGTATTGCATTGGACCAGTCACAGAGCTTTCCAGATCATCCGTGTCTTCGACCAGGACGTCGAGAAAAAAACTACATGGTTAGTTTTGCTGTCTTCACCGTCTTCATGTCCTGTGCTGCTATCGCTGCGAGTCAATTTCGATTCGCCTATGACGGAGCTGTGGAAAGCATGTATTTCAAAGTGATGAAGGACAAAGTGGCCAAGACCCTTAGACGCGGTAGAATGGCCAAAAATCGAGGGAAATTAATTAACCAGGAGGATGGAGATGAGGAGGAGTGGAGAGGTGATGGCGAATACTCTCAAGGCCAGTTGGAAAGTGGCGGAACAGTTGCCGAAGGTCCCGTCTCCAATGAAGAAATTCTTGAACAGCAGTTGGGAATTAAACTCGACCGCAACGCAATGCACCGATCGGACACCCTGGGCGGTCTGCCAGCTTCTGATCCCTTTGTGGAGGACTTAGCCGCGACTGCCCAAACGAAGGTGAGGTTTTTGCTCCTCTTCGAGAGGTCATTCTTCAATTAGCTCTTTACTGCTGCCGCAATACCTCCCTTGGAGTGCCTTGGCTAGAGTGATTAAAATTCCTGACATTCTGGAGGGAGGCCGGAGAAGCCTTCGGCTTCACACTCCGAACTTAATACTCTCCGTCGTACTCGTGCCAAGCCTTGTTCATCTGTCAGTCTTTCTTTTGAAGTCATCACCGGACACAGAAAGAGGAAGTCGGCCCCTCCTCGTCCCGTACCGTCCCACCCCGTCTCCGTCCTCTCTACGGAGGCAAGGGAGGACCTGAAACGATTCTAATGACATTTAACCGCTTCTTCGGGCTTCTCAGCGACATCTGTCACATTGTCCTGTCATTTTCCACTTATAACAAGTATTTTTCAGGTTTCCACCCTATGGAGGCAGGTTGAGGCAAACTCTGGCTCTAAACACCAATTCATAGGGCAGCAATGGGCATAAAAAGCAGAGTCTCCTTTCGCCCAATCGGTTGATATGGAGATATTTGTCGCTTAAATATTTTTTTGCAACTATCAACATTTTCAACAATGGCATTAGCTCCTCAAATACCTTTTATAACTTTAAAAGAGAGGAATTTCCGGCACCCAATGTGTTGAAATATTTAAATGTCGCGACAGTTTTAACTCCAACAGTTCATAAAGGCATACCGGAAGTGGCAAGATTTGGTGCTGACAAGCTTAGGCGATATGGAACCAACCCTTCATTCGATGGAGCTGAAAGCTTGCTGTGAAATTACAAATCTCTTAATACACGTATAAAGCAGAAGTCATTAACTTTCTACACTTGGTGGATGACTTGCATTAGTGCCTGAGCGACTAATTCGCATGAAGACCTTCTCTACGGCGACAATTTCTCCTGACGTGTTGAGTCATTCCGAATACTAGCCAATTGAACTCTCAGGAGACGAATCTCAGTCTCCAGAGCCGAGTTCTTCCGTTCCAGGCAGGCGGCATACTCGGCCAAGTCGGCCTCCCTCGCGCGTCGACTTCGACGTGATCGTCTGGCCGCGGCATTATTCCTGTTCCGCCTTTCCCAATAGTTTGCGTCTTTCGTCTCCCTCGGTGTCATCTCCGGATGCCTACGCATTCTCGGATTGATGTAACTATTGTCGTAGGCGCCATCCACCTTCCTCCGTGTTTCCACCTCCTGTGGCGCCAGCTGCTGTCTCGATAGATCAAGTGGACCTTCCTGAATGTTTAAACAGAACACAAATGCAATTTTTACCCTTTTTGGGGCCAAATACTTTAAATAATGACTTGACAAATGATAATATGTCGCCTAAAGTAAACGTGTCTCTCAACCTTTCCCTTAATTTTGTAATATTTTTCAAGATTAGACCTCGTTTAATCACTGATTGTTACGATTTCGAAAGCTTTATCATTGTACAGGCGATTTGTGCCTCAACTTTGAGCTTTGCCTACCCCATGTCACAGTTTGCCTATTTTTGCCAGCTATTTCACTAAAATAGCTAAAACTGTTTCGCTTATGCCCTGAAGTCCTGACTTACCGCGTCTGCAGATGTGTCTCGACGAAGGATATCTTCTTGAATCGGGGCCTGGTGGCACATGCTCCCTCGGACGTACAGTCTCCTCACTGTCTCATGTTATAATGATCATAGTTGCCTCTTAATCGTCCCGCCAAGGAGGCCTTCGAGCTGCCCTATTGGAGCAGCTCGACGGGGTTCCGCCATGCGTTCGTGCATTTGGGAATAGCGCGAAGGTGGAACGGAAGGAGGGGGAAGCCTGGTTTCACCCTCGGGCACAAAATCCACCTCTAGGGTGAACGGGGGAGAGAGAGGAGGTGGAGGAGAAGGAGGAGAGAAGTGCCCGATGGCAACGTAGCCAGCCCAGTGGGGAGTTTTGTGGCCTTACTGGGTAAATACAAAACCGTGTCACCAAGAGGCCATGGCTCACCTGGCTCCAAGGTATCGGTCCATATCCTCCATTTTTAGCAATTACTGCTACACTAATCTAGTCTTCATACATTACCGCGTTTTACATGTAAAATTTACCTAACTGCGAGAACCAAAACGAGAGAAGTTGGCTCAGTGAAGCAGACAACGTGTTTTAAACGTCTGCCTAGATGGAGGGAGACAGTACAATATACTCCACTTTCGTTCTGACTAAAGTGAGTCCATTTTTTTCTCTTTTAAATGTCTCCTTCAAAAGTTCAGCCTTGCTGAAGGAAGAAGGAGGAAACATATCAGCATTTCGAGTAATGAGACTGCGGAAGAAGATGTCATTCATCGTCTCTGACTCCTTTCTTATAGGTCACCCAATACTTGACGGTACTAAAGCAATTTGCTCGGCCAAGGTTGGGATTTTTCCTCTTCGTCACCTGGTTTATGGGTATTGGCTCCGGCATTGTCTTCAACTTTCTCTTCTGGCACTTGCAAGAACTTGGCGGTTCGCCAACCCTCTATGGTATCGCCTCCATCATAAACTATCTCTCTGAAATTATAACCTACTACTTCAGTAAGCCGGCAATTGAAAGATTTGGTGAGCTCTCTGCCTTTAACAGTTTTAACTGTTAACGTTAATGTTTAATGCAAATGGTGCTCATCCAATTTGTGACATGTGCTAAGTTGTAGCCTTAACTTTGATCTAAGCGCTTGTATGATAGTATCCCCAACAGCTCACTTCACTTCACAGACACCATCTGCTCACCCTCTCCCCATTTCCCCTCTCCTCCTCCTCCTCCTCCTGCCACCGCCTCATTGAGGTCTAACTTTTTGGACCGTCCAGACTGCTGACGTAGGCTGTTCATCCACGGCGCCTCATCGCCTTGACTGCTTCTTATTCGATTACTTAAATTCCCGGATGTAAATCTGTCCCCGTAACCTGCCTTATAATTGTAATCGACAGTATTTGGAAGACTGCTTGAAGTGAATCTGCTTGATGGCGAGTCGAGGAGTTGTTGATTCTCTTCATTCTTAAATATTCAACCCCACAGAGGGTGGTGAGTTAGAAGGCGCTAATGTAATAAACAATCGTAACTATATAAATTAATGAATGATCACGCGAAAAGATCAACTTCACATCTCGAAATCGAAAATCAAACCTGAAATGAAAAATATCACCCCCCCCCTCGCCCTTTCTCTAGGGCAAGATGAATGTGCTTTGAATAAAAATTTGAGCATTGATGTTCCCCTCCCTTAAGGACACATAAAAATCTTGTATTTGGGACTTCTTGTCAATGTGCTGCGTTTCCTCTACGTCTCGTGGATCGGCAACCCCTGGTGGGTGCTGCCCTTCGAATTCGTCCACGGTGCGTTCTGCCTAATTTAACGTGATAACTCATCTCATGCACCCTTTCATAGAAATATTTTCAGCCGCCACTTTTTCTAACCCCTTGAAATTGGGCCTAAGCGTCCTGAGTGTTTGATATAAATCACACGATAAATATTGCTTTTAAAACAGTGGACGAAAACTACTATAGAGAGGGTACTACTTGCCTCAGAATCAATGTGCTAGGTTGAAAACTCTGGAATGGGCGCTGAGAATGTCTTTACTTTGAGAGTTAATAGGCGATTCAAAGTCTTTAATAATACCACTTCGTAATTGCGAAAAGGTAATAATCGGTCGGGCGGAAGAATATTACGTGAGGATCGAGGATGTGTCCAAGGGGTGCATTCCTATCTCTACATTTACTCTTTCGATTACCATGCACAATCCACTTTTCATCCCAAATGATGAACCTGTGGAAAAACGGCGACAATTGTGTATTGCTAAGAAGATGTGCACCTGCTCTTGCGCTCACTCGATCGCTTTCAGATACGCCACTTCGTACGGCCAGCATATGAGTCAATTTTTTCCCTTATTTACTGTAAGCAGATGTTTCGACTCAACCGGAGTCGTATTCATGACCAGTTATTAGTTTAGACCCAAATTCAACATTAGTTGATTGGGTGTATCGGCTCCCACTCTCATCGTCCTTAATTTTTCCTCGGTGTCGACATGGATCGGTGGTCTTCCCCAAGGCGAGGGTCTTTGAGGCCACTCAAATTACCAAAAAGAAATTTATGGAACCAACATCGACGACTGTTTTCACTAGTGGGTCCATTTCAAAAGGCCTATTTAATGTTTTTGCGAAGCTTGTTGAGCTGTTCTCTCATTGAGTCAGACTTCGTACAAGAAAAGTAGGTGCAAACCGTCTTTGGTTTCCATCTGGCTCCGTGAAGAAAAAATAAAAATGCTATAAAGCAAAAAATTTTTAAATCAGTAAAACGAATATTTAGGATTTATAAATAGAAATATTCAGGCTACGATTAAATGTATCTCTCAGCCGCGGCTAAACATAGATTAAACATAAGCGCCGGTTTCGTGCTGTCCAGCCTCCTCCTGGGTGACTTTTCAGACTTGATTATCGTCACCTGTTGTCTGCTGAGTGATGCTGTGAATTCCTCAAACTCTACCGTCAAAATGAAACAAGTAAGGAAGGAGAGCGTGGTTAATAACTGCTTTTTACAATTCTATCCGGGGTAATATCACGTGAGACAGGCAGTAAAAACTGTTCTGTAGTAAGTCGGACTATTTGTCTTTCTAAATAAAGTAGTTTTAAGTTCACACAAGGCACCACTCTTTTTCACTGTCTTTGATTTCTCAAAAGACGTTGTGATTCTTAATTAGTGCACTTTTATCCTCAGGCATAACGAATGCGGGCGTATGGGCAGCCAGTTGTTCCTACATAGCTCAAAGCTTTGAACCTCAGTATCGAATCTCAACTCAAGGTGTTCTTCAGGGCATGAACCATGGATTTGGAAAAGGCCTTGGAGCCATTATTGGAGGCGCTATCACTGCCCACTTCGGTACGACATTTTGGTGTTTTGAAGAAGCTGGGCAAAACAAGTATATGCATAAGTGAAGTTGAATTCATAATATGACGTGGATCCAATGAGCCAAGATTTTGCGCTCATTGTTTAATGTAACTTCCGATGTTTCAGAGGCGCATCCTTGGGTTGATAATTAACATTATTCAAGAAGTTTGTTGCTTTAAAGAAGCTGTAACCGTCGCTTGAAGGCGGGTATACACTAAAGGCAGATTGATTTGAGAAGAAATTACTGTTAGGGGGTAGACATTGAATGGAGATTAGATCATTTGTCGGAGAGGAATCTTTGTCCAAGTGTTTGTCAAAGAATTCCATTGCATTGACCAGTCTTCTTCGAACCCTCACTGCCACCACTTTCAATATGCGCTCAGCGAAACCATTTCAAAGTAAAGTAATATTCGTGTGACTCTAGAGTGAAGGAAGTGTATTACAAAGATCTAAACAAACTTTTTTTTCTACATAGGCACTGGGAATCTGTTCCGTGCTTACGGAACCACATCGGCCATCATTCTGATAGGTTTCCTTTTAATTAACTATCTGGTCAAAGAGAAGGCAGTGCCTATATCTGCTGGTGATGAGGAGACAACAGAAGCTGATGCAAAATTCGACCCGGAAGCCAGTAAAAGGCCGATGCTAACTACGGGTGGGACATTCGATGAATCGGCTTTCATGTCGCCTGCAGGAACTCCCTTCATTCCAGCATCAAGGTCTCCAGCCGCTGTTGCTGCGGCCAAACGCACTTCCAAAAATGCATTTAATGAAACCAATACTAGTGAGTGGGTCCTTCTCCTTTGAATTACTAGTTACGTTAACTTTCATTCTCCGCAATTTATTACTGCTATGCCGACTGGAGGAGATTTTGTCTTGACCGAAGTGTTAAATTCCGCAGCATACCTTTCGTGAACAATGATTCTCGCTTCTCTCACCCTATGCATAGTCTAATTCAGTTTAAGTTTTTTTCCTGAAATCGGATGTTGATAAGGGTTAAACATTGGTGGATTTTTCTCGAATCATATTATTTTTAAGACTGTTATTTAAATTACGAGAAGGGATTTTCAAGACAGAATTTCATAGCTCGGTCGATGGAGAGGCCACAACTATATTTTCCCGCAATTAAAATACGATTACTATTTTTTAATACCTACTTTTGCATTTGCTTTCAACAAGAGGTATGGGCTCTCCAGTAAGTACCAACAGATTTACTGTTTAGTTGACTTGTGGATTGTTATGTAAGAACTCTACTACATATAGCAAAATGTCGAATTTGGTAAAGAGCTATGTCAAAATTTACTAATCTCAAAATCGAACATTTGCTTTTTTGTCTTGAATTTAGCTTGCACCACCTTACGATAACTTATAAATTTTAAAATACAGAGCAAGTGAATTCATTTTCTGACAAGCTATTTATGCGTTGGCTTTACGCATATCGAGTTTTAACTTACAGGTGACGAGATGGGAAGCCTTTACCCTTCCTCACGAAATGACGACAAATGAACCTCCGGGCTCAAAAACAGTTTTAATTGAATTACGACGGCACTCGCTCGAAGACAACATTACAAGTGTTATCCGTATTTATCTAGATTACATAAAGCGTTCGCTATGTGTTGTCTATCTTCGGAGACATAGCGATGATTTTGACTTCGTGGCTTCATCGCTCATTCTTTATTAATGTGATTCTTTTATCCCCCTCGCTGACCGTTATGCTGCTAGATCTGGAACGCTTGCTGACATGGAAAGTTACAAAATACGTTAGTGCATGTGTGACTGTATAAATCACTGGGTTTTTCTTCATACTAATGTGGGACGTGAGAGGTTGTTTTCTACACTATTAGGTAGTGGTGGGTATTGTGATGTAACATTTAACTGTAAGTTCGGCTCGTTCTTAAGTGGGGCTCAGCGGGAAGGGGGGTTTTGTCAAGGACCAGGAGGGTTAAGTGGAGGTAACAAGCGAGTGAGGTCGTCAATGGAGAGGATGAGGGAATGAATATGCAAAGATAGGTGGGTGGTGTGTAAGGTGCGGTTTGGAAGAGTTCTAAAGCTCCATCGATAAAATTGAGAAAGTGCTTAATGCTGATAAGGCCAAGGTGGAGGGGATTCGGGGGGTTTCATCAGTTATTAATGGAGTACACGAAGGTGGGGATGACAGAGCTTGCGTGTTATGCATACAGCCCAGGGAATTTCTTTTAAAGCAACTTCACATTTTAATTTTTATAAACACGGTAGTTGCGCTTTTTTTAATATATTGTAATTTACATTAAAGTTTGCCTGCGGCAGGCGGAAATTACGTTATCTATAATTATCAATAAGATCGCTGTCTTGTTTTAACACGCTTAGGTATTGTTGCACTTTTAAAAGAGCTGTGTTGGGGTGCAATCGGGTATGGTGCTGCACACATTGTTAGTGGCTTACCTGGCCATTATCCCTACATTTGTCATAATGTGTGTTGTCTTAATCTTCCTCGATATTCATATTTTGCCCCAAATTTATATTAGTATCTTGGATCCTATTATGTCGGTATGCGATGTTTTTTGAAAAGAATTTCGTAGTATACCGCTCGACAAATGGGCAAAAGATCTATGTCAGCTGCAAGCCTGCGAAAGGTGGCTGACGGACCGGATGACACAGAAGTCGCTACCGATTATGTCGATGGCAATCTCATTGAAAGAGATGTAACCTTATGTGAAGACAAAATACAGTTGAGCAACGACTACAAAATCGAAGGGAAAGTTTTCAAGCTTGAATATCCAACCTACCTTATAAAGTCTGGAGTTGAAGTAAATACTCCATAAAATGTGGACTTCTAGGCAATAATCGAAGATGATGTGACGAAAAGGTTTTCTTCTGCAGAACTTCGCGTTTGGAATCTGCTGGGTCGCAATCAGAACTACTATTTTTACAAGTTTGAATTCTTTACTATCCACATCGTCTTTTAGCACCTCCTGTAAAAAGACGTTGACGGCATTGTGGTTTCTAGGATTCATTATCCGCTATCTTTTTCTTTTCCCAAATCGGTAAGACGCCTTCAAGTTTTGATTTTTTAGACTTGCTGTCTGTTTCTTTGGCGTTACACTTGCGTGGTTTTTTGGCTTGCTGAAGAACGTTTTTCCAAATACAGCAATGGGCAAATGGCTTACTGGACCGGGCTACCGATGCTGTATGCGGCTTAACCTCTGCCCTTACGCCGCCATTATTCGTTTCCATAACCCGTAAGCATATTTGATTTGCCCTTTTTCTCCTATGATATGTCTAAATGGAGTATTTCTTAAACTTAGTGAAAACCGTCCAAAGCCTAACACAATTTGTGTCGCAAATCACACAACCCCTGTTGATTTTGCAGTTCTGGCCAGCGACAATACATATGCTGTGGTATGTGAATTACCTTGTTGTACCGCACAGTAGTCAGTTTGGCATCGAACACCACAAATTCTCATTGCATTGAGCACCTTTGCATCGTTTTTTGTTGGTTGCCCACAACTATTTTTAGTGTAGTATACTTTCTACCCGGGTATGATTGAATAAGTCAATTTCTTATTTTGGATTTAGGAGACTCTTCCTTTCGTCTATATTTGGAGCTAGACAAGGCTTATTCTTCACGTGGCTGCTAAGAATGCTCTGAACTAGTTATTTAAAGAAAGTGTACATAATACTCAAATGGGTGAGATTTCCGCGCTAGTACGTTACTAAAAGCTTGTGTAGGGTGTTTTTGTTTCCATTAGCTTAGTAAATGTGTCAATAAGTTCCGTGGTAGCTGGTATGCTGGCTTTGTCTATTAGCCTTTATTATTCCAACATCCTGGATTTTATGCCTATAAGGGACCTTGAATGTAATTATTCACTGATATGTGTGTGGAACAATCGTTGTGTTTACTTTGGTGTCAATTCAACTTTGCGCTTTTACACTTCTTATTTAACGGCACATCTTGAAAGTTTTGGTGACTCTATTCCCACGTCTGTCATCAGGCTATTAAAATCCCTCTACACTTAGGTCAGCAGCTCAAAAATGTCGATGACATTCCGTATGCTTTAATATTTCTCCATTATTTTATGTAGAATCCCTAGAATCATAATGGCTTTGATGTATTTTTGAAGTAATTTGGATCCCGTTTTTTTAATATGTTCTTAATCTAGGTCATATGAAGTTCTATTCATACTCTCTCCATTTCCTCGCCTTATTACGAGCTTGGTACCTGTTTATGCAAAATACCTTACAGGGCTTACGATATATGTTTATGTTATTTCGCTCTTTTCATTGAAAGTATAAACGCGACGTTAACAATGAGTCTTGCAGTGTTGCAATAGCTTACTCATTGTATCAAGAACCTACTTAGAGTCTGGATAATGCTATGCAATATTTTGCGTCCATTCCAACCGGTGTCGTTTGCGTTTTCCCTAGATTAGGGTGGAGATATGGCTCTTTATCTCACATCAGACGCCTCAAGCATTCACTAGTAGATATCTCTGTTTGTAGGTAAATTTTTGTGATAAGTCCGTCGAAATAATATTGAGGGTGTCTTAATTGCTTTCGAAACGTCTTTAAAAGTCTAACTCTCTCTAATTTGTAGTAATTTTGCATGCGTAATTTCACTCAGGCATTTCGGCTTTCATAAACTCAAATCATCAGTTCACCAGATTTTTATATCAGAAATATTGATGTGGGATTGTTGTTACTGGGTGCGAATGACAGGGAATTTCTTTGATATCCACTCATGACGCGCGAGCACCAATGATTGCTGTTTTCCCTTACAATTTCTGCGTAATAAGATTGGTCAGCGGCAGGGTGGTTTTTTTGGATTGGTGGAGAACATTCTCTCCTGCGCAGTTCCCACTATCTGGTTTGACCGGGGTGAAATCTTTGACCGCAGCGCGGTAACAGCTCGTATGAAAGAGCATGTCGCCGTTCCTGGAGCCCCTCCCATCCTCATTTTCCCCGAAGGCACGTGCATCAACAACACTTCTGTGATGAAGTTCAAAAAGGGCTGTTTCGAAGTCGGCGCTGTTATTCACCCTGTTGCCATCAAGGTTGGTTCATTTGTCCATTTTTAATCGCCTCAACCAATGCTTTTTAATGTACTAGAGTATAGAGGCATTTCACTCATACGCTTTATTTTGCAATCGCAAATGATCTGAAATCACTGAGCCTTGTATGTGATTATTATCGAATATTTGAACAACCCCTCGATTTGTAATCACAGTCGAGTCATCTTTACTTTTACGTGATTTCTTATCTTTCTTGAACTGATGTCTATACAAGTCCATAAATTGCTGACCAAAAGATATTATTTGTCTACTCCATGCCATCAACCTCGATTTACTTCACATGAATCCTCCTTGTCACTTTTGTTGACAATAATGCAGTTTTCGGATTTTGTTGTTTTGGTATACCTAAATTGAAAATTTGAGTATTATGTCATTGTTCGGCCTAGTCTTATTGCAAAATAACAATTTGAGTTGGATAGGTCTTCTCTAAAGCACTTGTTCATATCTCCCACATTTATTTCAAATTCTATCCTGTATTTCGAAAGTTGTTTGAGTTTTAAAAATTTTCCCATACGCCGGGTTGTGATAAAACACCCTTGGATGTGTGGTTGGATGATCACATAATTTTACTACTTCCCACGCTCTTCATTCCAATCTAATATTACAAGGGAAATTTTCCGTCAACTTAATTTTATCATCTGTCTTAGTTTACTAATATCGTGTGAAACCATGAAAAAGCCACTTTGCTTTCATGCTGAAGGAGTCCTTTGCCCAACGGGCGCATATCAGAAATAAGGTTCAACAATATTCAGCTGACACAATTGGGGACACTTTTTCATCGAAAACTTGCTATCAACTAGGGATTTTTGTGATTACCCATTCGAGACTCTATCTGATAAAGTTAAATAAATGACTCAATTATTTTTCATAGCTCACTTTTCTCCGATTTCTCTCCCTGTTTCACCACGCTATCCCTTTACCCCGTCGAGATTACACTACGGTATTTGTTATGGGACTATGAGAAAGGAGCTTTTTAAATAGCACTAAAAGTTTTATCACTTGCCTACATTTTAAATTAATGTTATCTCTCAAATAAACGGGACATGTCCTACTTGACTAGTCCCCACCCATCAGCAACTTCATCTGCGTGAACGTAGTATTGTCAGCGGCGGGGAAATTAAGAACCGCCTTTATGCGATTATTTATTAATTCTACTAGTAACTTGAGAGGGCTTGTATTCCCTTGCGTATCTCCTTTTTTACAGTACGACCCGAAATACGCCGACTGTTTTTGGAACAGCAGCCAAGATGGCCTGGTTTCACTACCTCTTGAAACTCATGACGTCGTGGGCCATTGTGGTCGATGTGTGGTACCTCCCGCCGGAAATTGCTCAACCTGGAGAGGATGGAATCAGTTTTTCCAATCGCGTTAAGCGGAAGATTGCCGAACGTGGTGGCTTGGTGGATATGGACTGGTGGGTCTTTATTTTTGTCTCAATTTGTTTATATATTTGGAGTGAAGGCATAGCGTCGACAGTAATGCAAGACTTTCGGTGATGGTGGGAATAGGAGTGCATAATCACGTTTGAACAGTGTGATATTTTGTTTTCAATGTCTTGCTCAGCCCCTTTTTGCGGTTTTTTTGTGTCTTCGAATAAGATAAACGCCTCTGTTCTTGTTACTTACATTTGCCACTTTTTTTAGTTTACGAGTATGGACGGTTTTTGCTCCCTAAATGCATTTCTATCACGTGACATTGTTCAAATTTCGCTATTTTATCCTAACGATTATTAATGGGGGATTTGGGAGGACTTTCGAGTTAAGTTGATTTATAAGTAAGACTACCCAAGTGACCGGTTCGGTGGCTGATAGAAAAACGTCTTTGATGCTTTCTCATCCTTAGTTTAGAGACACATCGAAGGTGGCAGACGTGTGTACTCGCTTTTGTAGCACCACCTTGTGTACGCGTAAAGAGAAGCCTTTAAGATTTTCGGTCCATTTATCATCCACCTTCTACTTTTACTTCTTTTTATTTGAAGGGATGGTGAATTGAAAAGAAACACACCAAAACCGACTCTACGACTTGCTCAACAGAAGATCTTTTCAGACTTTATAAGGGGCGACGAGAATGAGACGTCTTGACTCGAGAGGTCATTGTGGCGAAAACCCGACATCTGTAGGATACCGATGTACTGTCATCCCAAAAAGAAAAAATGCTTTCAATTTCGCTTTCCTGTGGCACTTACCAGTTGCAAATTCCGTGGCAACTCAGGTCATCCACTCCTCCCATTCCATCTCCTACAAGAATCGGTCAAGGTTGCCACCACAGCTCTTATTATTCACTCCTGTAAAGGCCACATCGATTAACCGCATTTGTGCATTTTATTACTTGATTGCATAAAACTTATTGCTATATTTGGCCTATGTGTTTGTCCACTTCTTCTCTTATTTACCAACGGTTAAAATCCTTTTTCGGTACCTTTAAAAAATACTACGTCGCATGGCTACCATCATCCGAATTAATATTAAGACTAGTAAAAGTAGTTGAAATGTACTTCGTTCACGGAGTGGAAAGTTCGAATGGTTGTTGAACATTTCGACGCAACCCCCCCCCCCTCCCATAAACAGATCATTTTAAAAATGTCCTAGCCGTGGCACCTATTCTCTAGCGGTGCTTTTCGTTCAAAAGGTGACTTTTTGCCTTCAGATGCGGTCTTAACTGGTTTTTTCGCCTAAGACCATCCAAGCAGTCTGGTTTAGGTGCGAAACCGGGTGAGACGGCAATTTTTCAATTAGAGCATGAAGGCGACTGTCCGATCGTCACCGAATGATTGGATCGGTGATGGCGGTCATCAATGCGTATAGGCCGCCGAGTCTCCAGACGTTTTCCCCTCAACGAGGTGACAACTCCGGTATCCTTGCTGGGAGCTCATGAGGGGCCGCCATTCTAGTTTCCAGCTGAATCAAAGATATTCACAATTTGGTCTACCTTGAAGGGAAGCTGTGGATCTCGTGCCTTCTCTTCTGCCCTCACGCAGAGTCGTTGGTCTTACAAGTCGTCGCTCCCGACAGGTTGGTGGCCTCCATCGCAAGATGACAGGCAATCTGATGTTTTAGCACTGTTGCCATTTGCGCAAATGTTTATCCTTGTGTACAACCGTAAACTGGTGCACTCACATTTGGCAGAGCAGCTAATGCAATTTGGTGTTTGGCATCGCACAAACTCCTTGCAATTGGAAGACCTTGTTAAAAACTCAACAGGTTGTTAGGACCGTGGTGGTTAAGTGCACTCTGCGTCGGTGCTTGTTACGATGAAATGGCTTTCCTTGCGGTCACAGCGCTCAACTTTTACGAGGAGCCATTGGAAAAGCATAAATGCACAAAGGGAATGGATGAGAGATTGGCAAATAAGAATGAAGGTCGTTGGTGGGGAAGGGGAATTACTCCTTGGCTCCGCAGTGAAAGTTGCGGAGGTGGAGGAAGTTTCACTGGCAAAAAGGTTGAAAAAAAGATGGCGGACTGAGAGCTAGTGGGGCAGGCAGTGATGAAACAGTTTTCACGATTTCTGTCGTCATAAGGTTGGAATTTTGGCCTGTGTGCCGTGTTGTCAGTCCCACGCGATGTGAGGGCTTATTTGACAGACGATTCAGCTAAGTCGCGCATTCCGCGGGTGAATGTTGTGGTTGTATTCGAGTCTGCCTTCTCGTGGCATCTCAACTCCCAAATTCCCCCGTCTCCTGCGATGACCTTGAATTTACTGAGTTACCTGGACAAGAACCCACATGACATTGCAGTGTTTGCCGTCAGTTGACCTGGCAGACTTAATTGGACACTTGTCACGTAGACCGCCAGTAAATAAAACACAGGTTTATCAGCGACCTGTTGAATCCTGTCATTGCTGAACTGCGGACTTTATGCTTCAAGACGTTTAAAAACCCCTCTGCTCTCCCTCCAAAGGGCCCACTTCCACATATTTTGCTTTCTTATTGTCACTGAATAAATGTGCCAAGGGGCTATCAAAATCACTTTTTTGTGTTAGAGAAGCACCGAATATGACGCTCTGTTTACATGTCCACGATGTAGGTGCTTTTGTTGTCGTGTTGAGGTTAAGCTAACAGCATAGGCTAAGTGAATCTCCTCTATGTCTACAGTTGAAAATCGGTAGGGCAAACAGAACTAATTAAGTCGCATTTGAGAAAAAGTTACCAATTGGCGGAAAATCTACTCTTCACTGGGTGACTTGGGTAACCTCGGTGCGAAATAAACCAGTTCAGAATTAATATCCAACCCTTAAGCAGGACAAAAGTGTTGAATCCTCCTATGGCAATGCAGCTCCGAGGACGGATGGAACTTCAACTGGAGAAGGGCGACATTCTATGCTCCTACTTTTCCGTGATGATTGAAAGGAAAATGAGAAATTAGTGAGAGCTGTGAGAACTAAGTGATCCTTTGCAACCTCTTCAATTTCCACTTTTGGCAATTTCTACCAAATTAGATCTTAAGACGAGATTGAGGAGAGGCGAATTCTGCCGAAGAAGGTAGGAACAAGCGCGACTTCGCTGACAACTCTTACTCCAACTCCACTATCTCCCGCATACTCATGCCACACTTTATCTACGGCCGTGCCCTATTTTGGAAGCCATTTGTGGTAATATCCGCGGTTATACTCAACCTACTTGTTGACTTAAGAGAGTAGCCTTCAAATTCAATTATCTTTAATTGTATTCCGACATTTTGTTTATTCTCGATTTTGTTAATGCATCTCCGTCAAGCTTACCTACTTATATTTTGTGAGTAGAATACAATTACGGGGTCATATGCAACTTCAGACAACTAAATCTCAATGCCAGGGTTCAGAAGGGCCCGTAAATACTCAAGAATATTGTGAACAGAGTAACTCGCTTGAGTTAAGTTATGGGTTTTATCATAGCGAAGGTGATATTGACGACTTTAAGAGTGTATTTCATAAGCAGCAATGCCGGACTTTTCGACAAGCATGTTGGAATTTATGTAGAGCCTAGTAATAAGCCCCAGATCCGAATTTTACTATATGTGACTGGTTAAAATGCTTTTTTTCTCACCGGCGCGACACTTACACAACCCTTGAATATTTTAAAGACTTAAAATTCTTTAATACTTTGATACGAACGGAGTCTAAATTTTTTCACACGGCAAAAGAAATCACACTCAACATCGATTGAAGAAGCAAGTAAACCTCTGCCATGCATTCTTGCCAAAGATAACACGGCGGAATAGAGGGTTCTGCGGTTTCTTTTAATACCGGGTAGTTTCGGTCCCAAGTCGAGTTCTAGGCGACGAGAGAAGGCGGAAGAGTTCATATCCATTCAATTTCAAAAGTGTTATACAACAGAGGATGACATTTTTTTTCACTTTTCAGGTGTCTAAATATCTATCAGTAAATACCTGCTCATGTTTCATGCTTTACTAGTAAATCAGGCTAAGTAGTGGCTTATGGAGAGGATTGCAACTGAAAGAGCCATTAAAATTAGCTGGTTGAAGGCAGTGAGTTAACGCAATTGAAGGCACATCTCGTGACATCGAGGCATGCCAACACACACCACAGTAACACACTCTCCAGTGTAATGTTGATAAACATTTTTTCTCCATGTCGCAAATATATCGCTTTTGTGGGAGGCGCAGCGGAAAGCAGACGAAGTCAGCATTCCGTCGAACGACGCAGTATTCATCGTTTTATATATTATGATGCGAAAATCCGTTTTTCTCGGATCGCAGACTGTGTTAAGTGCGTACTTTATCTCGATCTAGTTGGAAAGGCCTGACACTTTTGGATTTCTGCGTTCTTCAGCGCCCCACTGTGTGCACACGGGACGAGATTTGAGACGCATGTTCGGCCAAATTTGCCGTCTTGTGGCGAATGGTTAAGGAAAAACCAAATTAATGAAGCCCTGGAACTGCGAAAAAAAGAGTAACAATGTGCGCCGGAGAATGACACTCGAATGTAAAATGGAATAGACAGGAGGTGAGTACTTTCAAGGTGTATAATCGGCAGTTAAAGCGGGTAATGAGTCGGTTTTTATGCAAGAAGGTGACTAAGGAGCTGATGGCAGGACTGCCACTCAGCGGCTGACTGTTCGTGCGGGGGCGAGGGGCTTCGCAGGAGGCGAAAGACGCCACCTGAACCGCCTCCACCGATTAGTAGAGCAGTGAGGGAAGGATTTCCCCGTCCACATGGCTCACTCCTTTCACGGGGACACACATTTTCGCCTGCACAACTGTAAATGGTGGTCCTGTGCTTCCCAGCTCGGTAGCACCGGGTAGACGTGATACTCACAGATTCCTAATTCCAGTTCTCGATGGAGTGAGGTGCCCCTTTCGTGTACTGCAACGGCTTTATGCCACGAATTAGTGTGATTCACACGCACGCACAGGCACACTCCAAGGGCGAATTTTCACATTTCTACCCGAATTATGATTTCTGTCTCAAGGGTTGCGAATACCCGAGTGAATTTACTACCGATAAAACCGGCATTTTCGTAGCACATGTGTTACATTTAGCAAGTAGGTGGTGAAAATCCCTTTGTTTTGTCTTTTTTCCTACTCGCACAGATCATTTACGAGCATGTGCCGAGTGTACTAACAGCGTATCCGATTTCACCGCTGCTAAAGTGCCATATCTTAAATTGTTATTCCCTCCGACGTGAAGGCCAAACGCCTTCTACACTGTACAAGGCGAGAGAGGACCCCGGATAACGACTGCTCGCCTCCATGGGGGAACAGCGTCCTTCTCTCGCCGGTTTACGAACACACAGCCTGCCTGTGGCCGAGGTGTTGCACTAGTGAGGGATATATTTCAAAAAAATTGGAAGGACCAGAGGTGTGGGGCCAGTGGGCAGTGTGGCTGTGCCTCCGGTGCCATAACTTGCAACTTCAGAGAATGTACGGCAAGTGGATGATTTAGATTAGTAGGAGTGACCAGCAACACTACCGCTGTGCACTGGATTGAGTGTCAAGTGTGCACGGTGCATGTAAATAAGGCGCCTAAGGGGCCTTTTAAGGGCCTAATTAGGCGGTTTACAGAATGATTGATTAAGTCAAGTCGCTTAATACTGACTTTTAGGGGGTGAAGAACGTCAAAAGATGGTTTTCAGTGGGTCTTGAGTGCTTAACTCTCCATTGTATCCGTTTGGATGCGAGTGTTTGTGTCAAAAAATGTCAACTTCTCGTCTACTGCTTGGTGAACAAAAGACCTCTCGTGAATAAGTCAAATAAAACTGTTTTAACCGAAATTCCACCAGTTTTGCCCTCGCAGCGAGTCGTCCGCCCACCGAACACCAGGACGGCCACCGTGTGTGAAGGCGTCAAACTCGCCTCGGTCTGAGGCCATGCAAAGAGTACAGCCTAACTTCAGCTATGTCATTTGCTAATTTGTAAATTTCCTCCGAAAAATGCCTTTTTCAATAAACAAGTTGTAGCGTGAAACGACTCGGCCCTCCTTTCAGGGACTTTCTAAATCGGCGCCCGATTGACAATCTTCCACTTTGCTCAAAGGGTTTAAGTGTCACGGTGGACGCGAAGAGGGCTTCCCCCCCCCCCCCCCCTTCTCCCTGTCACGTGGCCCGGGAGGACCTCGTCACGAGGCTCTCACCGTGTAAAATGGCCTTAATTGAGAGTATAAACGAATCTTCTGCTTTTGCTAACATTTGGCACTCTTATTTGGCATCTCCCAGTATCCCTTTGCACTAGAAACCTGTCTCTCCGGCCCAGAAACTATTAACGCAGTCAACCCTCGAGCGGCCCCGAGTGAGGAAAGAACTCTGATAAACCACTGTTTGTCCAATGGAATGGCTTAGGGCGATCTGAGGGAACCCAGCGGAGTTGATTACGCCGAAGGATATGGAATCTAACGTAGTTTTAACAAACACTTTGTCTTTTTGCTAATACTAATTAAAAAATTTGACAAATAAGTCCATTCTGACGTTCACATAGGCACCATGTTATATGTGAAAGTGACAATCGAGACGTGCACACATGTCACAAGCGGCATTGTTAAGCGGTGGAGAGAAGCAAAAGAGGAAAGAGGGCGCGGGCGACGGTGAGGGCGGCGGCGGGGGAGTGGAGAGGTGGATGTTTTAGCAGATAAATCAACCGCAAGTAAGACAATAGCGGCGAGCAGGTGAGCAGTTAAGTGGCACCCTCGCTTCTCTATCGAGTAGCGTGTGAACCGAGAGGCAGCGCCTTCCTTTTAATTTTTATTCTGCTTGTTCTCTCCTGCTTCACTGTGAAATTTTGCATTTCCCCATAAGACTAAGACGGAATGGGAGAGGGTTTGCGCTGTCATGGGGAAGTGGACACCAGAGAGTGCTTGTAATTGGAGCACGAGAACAGATGAAGGAGGAGAAGGGAAAAGTGCACAAATTCACCTTCACCAAGATCGACTAAGACACTCGAGAGCAGCGTCAGGTGCTCAACGACAACGAGGCATTTACAATGCTGTCATTCCGATCTCAGCCATCATTTCTCGTCACATCTCCTAAAGTAATGTAATTAGTAGGCGAAAATTTTATTTTTGCCCTACTTACTTCCTTCCAGCAAGTCATCCTAGTGTGACGCGCGAAGATGAAGTGACCTTCTCAACATACAGTAAATTTACTACTCTTCAGTTCCCTCCGCTGCCCTGCGCCCCACCTTACCACTTATTGTTAGGGCGGTGGGGGGCGGTGACAACACACTTCGCAATGTCGAAACGATTGTGAGCCCCGAAGGAGCACATAGGGCAGAGTGAAGAGACGAGAAGAGCATTCCATTGCAATCTTACGCAATCCTCTCTACGCAGCACATGCAAATGCACACAGGCAGAGTCACCGAGGAGTCTCCTGACAGACTGAACGAGTAAGTGGCTCAGGGCAGATCTCGGCGAGGCGAGGCGAGGCGCGGAGCTGAGCTGAGCTGAGTTGAGCGGAGAGTCGACACAATGCGCCATCAGCGTCGGTGCTGTGTGCACCTGCCTTATGATTTGCATTTGGGTCGTTGTTTGGCACGACATGTTGCCACGACGCGATCGATTGACTTTCTGGCATTGGTGTGCGTCTCTTTGACAACTTTAACTCAAATAAACGGCTTTTGGGCCACCTCTGCTGCACATACAATCGGTCCTCTGTCGTGTGATGGCAGTTGCATTGCCTCATTCAAGGGCGTCGTCACGTCCGCAAGAGGTTAGATCCACTTTAGTGTAGACGAGGTGTCGGGAGATTCGGCGATTGCACGCATTCCTGGCGGGAGGGAGGAGATACTGGAAGAGATGAGGGAAATCATTACTCACTCCTACTCCCTATTATAGGGTCTTTTGGGTGTAAGAAACCCCTTCCTCTAAACGATATTAACTTAACAAAGTTAGATTAGTGCATCAAGTGTTGAAGGAGGGTCCCTGAAGTGTCATCAAGTGTACCCGGAGCGTTGACATGTGAATGCGAAGAAAGAATAAAGGAAGACTTCTTCTACAGCATCTACTCAACAGCGCTTGTGGTGGAGGGTATTTGTATCAGAGCAGGCCACTCTTGCCGGCGCCACTTCTTCATGCACCGTCTCGCTCGCTCGAGATGCTCCTTCGAAACGGCGGCGGCCTTCCCTCCCCAAATCCTTCAATTCCCTTGCTATTCACTCCCCTCGCCATCTTCTCTCGTTCCCTACGGGATTGCGTAAGCCAGGGTTTGTTGCTAGAAGGAGGGTTTTCGACTTAAGAAGGGAGAAAGGCGCTTTTTGGCGAAATTAGTTTCAGGGCAGATGAATCCATAGTCCAGGAGTAATGACCTTTGAGTCTTCACCTCGGATTAACATTTTAAGCTTCACATTTGCATGTGTGGCATAGAGAATGCGCAATTGCTCGAAATACCTCAATAAACTCGTGCGATCCACTGACTCTCGCGTCTTCACCGACATTCACGGGACTGTGACAGCTGCGAGGTCTGACCAGAGCCTTAAAAGTGGTAATTTGATCCTTTAAAAGACGACTTATTCCCTCCGACTCGACAGGAAGGATTCCTTAATCCTCATCGGATGAATGGATAAGAAAATGTGACAGTTTTTAATATAAATCTGTTGATTAGACTACACTAATAGGCCCAACGGGGCGAGTAGTCAAGTCACCTCAGAAAATGATAAGAGACGGCGTAAAAGGCGTTCTAAAATTAGGCAACAGATGGTCAAATGATAGACTGGAGGTGGAAAAATGTGCTCTCAGTCGCTTGAGGGTGCTTTAGCATTCATGCGCTCAAAATACATTCTCAGTGATGATCGCAGAATGCCTCCTCCGAGGCGATGCCGACGATGGCAGCTGTGGAAAACGGTTGACACGATCCGGGGCACCCGAACGCCCTTCAGCCGCGGACTGTGGACGATGTTCTTCTCCGTGCCCCGGCATCGTCGAGGAGGTCTTTTCTTTTTGGGCCAATCGCGCGAATAAACGTTACATAAAACAAAACCGTGTCATTTACAGCGTCCACGCTATTACCACAACGGTCGTATGTTGCGACACGTCGAGAAGTGTCAGAGGCCTGACAAGTGACATGTTGTGGCTATTGTAGAACTTATGGCGCGATTTTGATCGAAGTTCGACTGAACAGCCGCCCAAAATTGGACAGGTCGTGAGAGGAGGGGAGAGGAGAGGCATGTGGAAAGAATTTAATCGGTTGTGGAGTGAAACCAACCGTCTCCTCCGCCTAATTCAGGCGAAGACTCTTGCTAGAAGTGGTTATAACCACAGCAGTCTACAATAAATCCCTCATTAAAAAGGGTAGTAAAGAGTAATTTAATTTCACACTAATCCCCGAGGGGGAAAGGCATGGAAATTCACAGATTGGAAAAACTTTCACTCTGCCAGCTCCCCTCATCGCTGTGATTTCACTTAATAGGCAGGTGGGGCAGATAGGCGGAAGGAAGGGGAGCGCTCTCACCACTTGGCAGTGCAAGGGAAGGCTGTTTAGTGCCAAAAACAATGTGAGCTAGCCCCACCCGGCCCCCTCCTCCACCCCCCTTTTGTCGGCGAAAGTATCATTTCGCTCCATCTCTTGAGGGTGAAAGAGACAATAACACACAAAATAGTGCAACAAACTTTCGTCTCTCACCCTTTTTTTGCCCACTGTAAGAGACAATCTGTTGTAGTTGGCGGGGGGAAGAGGAGGGGAATTGCGGGAGGAAGATGTGCTCGAGAGGGGGAAGAAGTTGGACTGAGATCCAAGGCTACCTTTCCGATTGTTGGATGACTCTCGACAGGAAGATCTCCTCCTCCTCCTTCTCCTCCTCCTCCTCCTCCTCGCGGTATTTCGTAAAAGTGGAGTTTTTTGGGCTTCCTTATTTTCACCAAGCCCCAAATCCCATACAATTGAATAAATACATTACGGTGGGATTTGGAAGGAAGTGAGGAAATCTACAGACACCCACTCGAGTCGCCGTAAAAGTCTAAGTTGACTGAAACTGGACGTCGGAGGGCCTTTCTGCATCCATCCATGCTTTCGGGGCAAGCAATCACTCAGCGGAGTAAGAAGCAGGTTATGTACACGCAAGCACACACCGACGATGACGTTCACACTCTCGCACAGAGGCACACTCAGTCGCTCGCTCGCTCACTCACTCACTCACTCACTCACGTATCCACGCACCCACACACACTCTACATTTGATTGAATAACCCCAAAATCTGCACACCTCGTCGCCAATTGGCTGTCTGCGTTAGTCTAAAAGGCCATTCTCACACAGTGGCACTCATACGTGCACAGACGAGGCATACGAGGCTTAGCGACATAACACTTTTCACAAATCCTTTTTCAACATTAACTTTGCCATTCCCCTACTCTCTTCGCTTTCGACCAAATACAGTTTAATTAAGAAAGAGATTATTACAAATAAGCGTCAAAATGGACGCGGAGACTATTTTCGATGACCGACCGAGAGCGGAAACCCTACCGCATCTCCTGGTGAGTCGATGTTATGTATATTTCATGCTTCATACCTCCCTGCGCCCATTTCATCAAGCCACCCGAGTCTAAACCCGTCGCCTTCGATCTTGTAAGTTAAGTTGCTGAGCACATGACGATTTTTGGTGAAAGGATCACTTTCCATTCTCCGATTAGCCACGTTAAACAGTAGGGGGCCTTAGTTGTCTGCTAAAAAAGTGTTATTTCAAGAAATATGAGTTGAGTGAAACAACTAGGGCAGAGAGTTTGGGCCAAAGGCCGGACTAATGAACATGCTGGGAGAGAGAAGAGCCCAGACGGACTGGAATGGAGTAGAGTCCCACGGGGCTGCAAGGTGAGAAGCTGGGGACGAGGAACCATAAGAACTGGCAATGCCTCTGACTTCCCCTATGATTCCGCGAATTCCCTCAATACTGCAACGTGTCTTGAGCATCATAAAAGTCATCACTTCGTCGACACTCATTTAAGCTTTTTCTGATGTCAATTAGACACAAGTGAATTTAAATCTTCTTAACAAAATTTATAGTCCGGTATAAACATGGAGTACATTGGTGAGACGCATCAAGCTTTGGAACAGGAATTGGACTACCAGACGTACCTTCAGGATGAACTCAAAAATTTCGTCTCACAGGTAGGTGATTTAAGCCTTCTCACGTGGTGTCTTACCACGTGGGAATTTTTGCCTATCATCTGCTCTCATCACGTTGGGTTACCGCCTTTTGCAGGGTCTCTACTCCCCCGAGGACGCAGCCAACCTGGAGACTCTCATTAGCCTCAATCGGGAGCACCTGGAATCCCTCTCCCCCATCACCAGTCTGGAGCATATGTTCTCAGTAAGTGGAAATTGTGATCTCTCAACTAGCAGCCTCCTTCTTTCTCGACGTGATTCACTTTTTGAGGTGGACTCCAGTTCTGAGACATTTCTCTCACTTTGGCGGAAAATTACGGTGCATTGTCCGCTTCATCCTGTTACCCTTACGCCATCAAGTGTTTTTATGCGATGAAATATGCAACTTTAAGCGGGAGAGTGTAGAATCAAACGCCTTAGAGGAGATTTATGACTCTTCATACGGTGGCAGTGTGATAGATGCACATGTTAAAAAAAGTCAAACGATATGAACGATTGGGTACTGGTAGCGCAATATACTTCAAGTGACAAGTTGCTCGAAAGGCTCGTCACTTTAACCGTAACCTGTGCTCAAGGCCCAGTAACCTGCTTTGGCACGCCTACATGTGTGACCTTCCATCCACCCTCCAGGTAATGAAACGCCTGTTTTGAAGCCAAATACTTTCTGGCGCAATCACTGAGCCCGTGGCCTTGCAAGCCTTGCATGGCTTCTGAGTTAGTGAATACCACCGAACCATTTTAGGTGTGCGCGCAGTTAGGAGGTAACGGAGTAGAAGTTATGCAAATTCTATTGACTTTGCATAAATCGGAATGCAAGATTACCGAATAGGTAATATGCCTCTCCAACCACTTTTCCTTTGCATTCTCACCCAAGTGTTAGCTGCGATTTAAGATATAGAATAATTGCTCCAAAAAATTACAGTCAGAACTTATAAAACCATATTGCGCAACAACTTGTGTTTTTCCGCACGCAAGTGAATGTGCGGTCATACGTATTAAACGCGCCTTAAGCATACATATTAGCTTTGACGATACTTTCGGGTTTCTTAGCCTTCTCGCTCTATGGGACTGGGAATTTTTTGTTAGAAGGCATTAATTATGCTGACATCGTTGAGACTTCAAGGCTGTTCTAATACTTTAATGAAAATAATCAAAGTTTTATGAGGTCATAGACGATGCTATGTGGTTTCATTCTTAGGAAATGACCCAAAAAGTTTCCGATCGTGCAGTGGATCTTGTCCATTTTCGAGACAGTCCAGCTTTTTGGAGTCGAGTAAGTCGAGCTTATTAACATAACGACGATCTATGCTACTAGTTTGTTATCAGTAGACACGATGTCTGATGCTAACTTACTCTTTTTAGAATTTGAGTAGGAATATGCGAGCTTGCTGGAAAACTGTTCAGCGTTTCTCATACGTCAGCCGTGTCCACATTTCGAATGCATCGGAATACCAGATGGTAAGGACTACTGACTAATCAACAATTCCGTCTGCTATTGTGAAAAAAACCTTATTTGTTACTCTCTTTTTTAGTTTTACTATAATTGCGACCATTTCTTCAAATCTCTCCAAAAAAATGCCGAAGTAAATTACAACCGATACAGGGGTATTGATGTCGAGTACCCATCCATTACCATCAATCGCCTTAACTCACATATGACCGTAAGTTTTTCGTCCACAGACTAAGTAAATGGCGTAGACAAGTCTATCATACCTTTCTACCAAAATTGTTTTATAATTTGCAGGAAGGTCTTTCTAAGTTCCAATCCTTGTCCTCAGAAATACTGCGACTTTTGGACAAAGCACAGCGTATAAATCCTGTCCACCTCCGAGTTCGAGGCCTCAATCGACCTGTATCTGGCATAATGCTGTGTGACTACTCCACTAAAAACTTCAGTTTGCGTGCAGGACAGCATGTTCACGTATTGAACAACGCCATCGTAACGCCAGCAACTAGTAGTTCGGAAGAATCGGATTTATCAGAAGCTTCTGAATGCAGCACATGTTCACAGTGTTGCAGTCTCAACTACCACAATTCGGGATGCGCGAATTGCGGCGTGCCGTTGACCTCCACCACAGAAACCACCGAGACCACAAGAACCACAAGTCCAACAGACCTCGTGACGGAGGAGGAGGTGGACTCAGGACCTCGAGAAGAAATAATTGACTCCTCCACTGCAACTGCAAGCCATCCTGGCACCAATGACGAATCTACCTCAGCAAACTCACCTGGATGCAGCCACACCTTCTGTAGCCAACGTGAGCCTGTGATGTGGAAGATCAGCACTATTGATGGCAGTCTGACTGCTGACGTACCAGCTGTTACGGTGATGATAAATGAGCGGGATGAGGAGGCCATCAGCCATGCCTACGAGTGAGTGGACTTAATCTGTATCCAACATGTATTTGAATCTATTCGAAGAATGAGTTTCTCTTCTGAACTTCTTCGAATTCGCAAGATTTGGCACAAAGGAATTCTGAAATTTCAGCGATACAGACCTATTACATACAAGGCCTTATTACGAATTAGTTGATTATATCATTTTCCTTTTCTAGGATTTACGAGTTCTTCACGAATATGTGGCGAGAGGCTATAGACATATGGCTAACAAAGGGAGTACAGGCTCTATCAGCATACTTTTCGAGCCTCGTTGACGCGCAGGTCAGATTTGTTCCACGTATTAAAAAGCAATGTACTTTTAAATGACGTCTTAGGTTATCAATAGGTCTTTTGTTGATTCATATGAGTCATAGCACCGAGTCACACAGATTTCCGAATGATATGATTGGTGGATGGAAATCCGCCTGTGTAATTACCCGTCAAAACTGGTTTCCGCTGCAGCGTGCGCAATTGGGTTCCAATTTACTTACTACTGATTGGAAGAGGCTACAGTAAATAAATTACCCGAGGCCTCTACACAATACTTAGGAAGTGGCAAGGAAATATCTTGTTTGGTTGTAGTTTCTACAGGTGGTATAGTCAATGCTTATGAAGTTGTCACCACTTTTGCCCTTCGACATTATGAAGTATAGAACTAAGGCGATTTCTCAAATGCTACAAAGAAGTCAAACTTGCCATTTATAAATTTGTAGTACATACGACTAGAAAGTGAACAAGTTTTCGAACAGCTTTTGGAAGACGTAGAGAGAGCCTTCCCGATTGAGGATTCGGAGAGTGGAACAGCAAACCAAATTCTCAACGACCTAATCACTACCCTACGGGAGAAGATCAGTCGACAGGAAACCTGTAAGTTTCCTATGTCAATTTACATTAATCATACAAAATGTAGTTGATGGAACGTCCGAGGAAGTGTATGTGAAGATAACGGAAGTGGCCAGCTACAGAAAAACCGTGCATAAAGTGCGGGTAAGTTTAACTGTTCACTTATGTGAATGGCAGAGGAAATACCGTTGCAAGCTTTGAGGATTATTCTACATTGACCGGGTTTTCGGTGCTTTAAGTAATGACTGGCATCCTAAGACACCTCTACCGACTCGTCTGAGCTATGGAGAAATGTGTTAGGCTGGTCTATACATAATATGACACAAGTGATAGCTCACAATCTGTGCCTTTACCTTAATTTGGGTAAAAATCAGAACGAAGAATGGCGGGTGGCGTTCTTCTGCGCTGTCAATTTTGATTCACAAGTGGCGCGGATAGAGCCAAATTGTAAAGGTATAGTACGAAATGAAAAAGGAAAACAGTTGAAAGTGGTTATGCTATGAAATTGTCACACAATTTGCAATTCTCAAATATTTTATACTTCAAATAGCTCCTCCGATTCCTACTTAAGTATCCGCTAATTAATGCAGTTTGCTGCCATTTCAGGACCATGTCAACCAAATTAAGCGTTTCATGAAAAATGTTGACGAAGGATCCAGACGGACTACGTTCGACTTGTCGACTCTGAAATCGATGAGTGACATGAAATATGTCTAGTAAGTTAAACTAAAACTAATTACTTTCTTCCTAGTGAAGAGTCTGTGGAAGAACATAGAAAGTTGGAAAAGATGCTCCGTAAAGTGAATGCCTTTCGAAATCGACGCTTCCCACAAGTTCCTGTAAAGAAAATACACAGCACATTCGGCGAATACTATTCCTCTGCAGAAGAATTCTCAAGCGAGTCTGAGACCAGTGATTCTCAATATGATATCCAGAGGAACAAAGATTTTTTACCCAGGGAACGTGTGCTTTTTGGTAGGGAAGAAATTTATCGCACATCAGCTTTAACTGATCGGCCGCGATTTGTAAGGCGGCCGCGTCGAGCATCGGCGATCGTGGATGTAGATGACTTATCGAGAGAGACCAGCGATCAATCTGACAGCGGTCTGCCAAAGGGAACGAGTAGGATTGTGTACAAACCCACTGAAAAACAGCATGAAGAACAGATATCGGAAGTGGTTGAAGAAACTAATGATACCGTCATAAGTTCAATGACATTAAATAGGAAGATCAACCTGGAAAAGGCAATGCGATACCCCGGAGGGGTACTAGAAGTTGCTCCATTGGATGGTCGGTATCGTAGTCGCCGGCAACTTCAATTTACACCAGGACCACATAAGGGTGACGTTTCGATGGTCTACTTACAAATCACAACTGCTAAAAGTACACAAGACCCTATGACTCCAACAGATGATAACAGGCAGAACAGAGGTATCCAAATAGACATTGAAAAGATCCCGGTAGACGCGAAAGATGTGCTTATGGTGGAGCCAAGAGTGGCATCATGGCAGTCTGATGAAAATGGAGAAATGACACTGAAGCACGACGTGTCACTTGAGCCGACTCAACACGAAGCAAGAGACCGCAAACTCGCTGCTAAGAGAACTATGGAAGCAATAGTCTCTGGGACGACTAAAATCGGCAACCACTGTGAACGAGGTGTTCAAATGACTAGTCGAGATGAATACGAGGGGATAATAAAGCCACCAATGTTTAACTGCGTCACGACAGCAACACAGACATCGAGTAGTAAAACGAGCAAGGCGAGACCTGTAGCAACGATGACAGAGGTACTGATCCAACCAGGGGGATCCCAGATGGTGCACACCACCCCGCCAATTGAGCAAGTAACAAAACCGCCGATGAATATGACTGCCGTGTCCTCATTCACTGTAAAAACTGCACCTATTATCGAGGTGACAAGCAGTTGGAGCTCTGAACAGTCGGAAGGAGGAATTATTCCACAAGAGAAAGATGTTGTCAAAAGCCCTCCATTGGCAACTAAAACCGCTCCAAAAGCTACCACAGTGACAACTGAGACTCCATTCCTACCAGCAGACGCATGGACCGAGACGGATATAAAAGAGTCGATGTTTGTCATTCCAAAGCAGATGACGATACCGGTTCACGCGGCGCCACCAACTGAAAAACCGACAACGATAATGACAGTAAAATATGGCTTGACTCAGACGCCCGACCACGATCGCTACGAAAGCCGTGTCACTACTCAAATTAAGAAGCCGCAATTTTTAGATAAAACAGTCATGACAGCGGCAGAACTGGAAGAGAAGGCCCAGGATACAGTGGTGCCTCGGGTTAACACACAAGCCATTGGTATGAACACCGAACATATGGCCACCAGCGTAGACGCTTGGACAGAAGTTGTTGTAGCCGATGCACAAACACAACTAATCGTAGAGGCAAAGCCAGCAACCGCAGTGCACACGGCACCACCGATGGTTAAAATAGGTCTGTCGCAGACGCGGTATCACCCGCACTATGAAGGCGTGATCACAGGCGAAGGAGACAAGCCTCAGGGGATAAAGATCACTTCAAGTGGGTTAATCTATCCGACACTCACGTCGACAGCGACGATGACGGAGAAGCTGATCGAGGCAGCGGCACCGACTGTGGTGCACTCGATGCCACCTGCACAAGTGCCTCATGCCGAAATACTCACCACAGTGACCTCGGTGACCCAGGAAGCGGTTCATCCTGTGGAGATGGTGTCGGGTGTGGCGAGACCAGTGCCGTCGGATGTGGGTGTCGCGGCGCCCAAGGCTGAGGTTGAAACAGCGGTGTCGTCAATGACGAAGACGAAGACGAGGGTGGTTGCAGACGTCAGCGATGCTGCCGTGGAAGCAGTGCCCGGTGGTGTGAACAGAGGAACGGAGACAGTGGTGGTGGAGGAGGCGATGCCTGTGATAAAGGAGGAGAGTACAGTGGTTGTGAAGTCGGCCCCACCTATTAAACCAGTGCCTACCACACATTTAAAGCATACTGACACGCAGACCTCGCAGGAATCTCGCCATGAAATTGTCCGCGAAAAACAGATTTTAGCCACTAGAATGCGTATTGGAAGAGCACAAATCGATATAGAACAGACATTGTACAATGCTGCAGCAAAATTCGTCGGCGCAACAGCAACAAACGATTCATGTGCACAGACAGACTATTCCCTCTATGAAATATCATACGAATATCAAAGTGCGGTTTCAGAAAACCGAGCAACATCGACGGAAGAAATTTCTGAAACCATCCCAAGACATAAAAAATTAGTATCTAAAACGGGACAAGTAAAAGTTGACAAGTCACACGTACTAAAACCGGAGCATGAAGGCAGCAAAATCGATGAGGAAAGGGAAATGAAAAAGGAAGAACCAGTTGAAGTGCGAGCTATGGGTAAAGCAGAGATTGAACAAGTCGTTGTAACGAAGCCAGTGACGAGAAACGCGCATACGCAAGTGGCCCCGTCGACGGCGGAAGTGGAGACTGCGTGGCATGTCGTGGACGTGCCGAAGGGAGTGACCATTTCCTCGAGCGAGGTGGCCCCTCCGACACTCACGTCGACAGCGACGATGACGGAGAAGCTGATCGAGGCAGCGGCACCGACTGTGGTGCACTCGATGCCACCTGCACAAGTGCCTCATGCCGAAATTACTCACCACAGTGACCTCGGTGACCCAGGAAGCGGTTCATCCTGTGGAGATGGTGTCGGGTGTGGCGAGCAGTGCCGTCGGATGTGGGTGTCGCGGCGCCCAAGGCTGAGGTTGAAACAGCGGTGTCGTCAATGACCGAAGAACGAAGACCGAGGGTGGTTGCAGACGTCAGCGATGCTGCCGTGGAAGCAGTGCCCGGTGGTGTGAACAGAGGAACGGAGACAGTGGTGGTGGAGGAGGCGATGCCTGTGATAAAGGAGGAGAGTACAGTGGTTGTGAAGTCGGCCCCACCGGTTGAGGTGAAGCCAACCCCGGTGGCAATACGCTATGGTGTGACGGAGACGCGGCATCACCCGCACTATGAGGGTGTGATCACGGGCGAAGTGGACGTGCCGAAGGGAGTGACCATTTCCTCGAGCGAGGTGGCCCGTCCGACACTCACTTGCGACAGCGACCATGACGGAGAAGCTGATTGAGGCAGTGGCACCGACTGTGGTGCACTCGATGCCACCCCCTCTACTGCCTCATCTTGAGGTACTCACCACCGTCACATCCCTCACTCATGAAGCCGCACAACCGTCTGAAGTCACGTCCAGCATTGGAGCTCCTGCAACCAGTGAGGGCGGTGTTATGGTAACAAGTAAGCGAATTATTACATCTGTATCCTCGGCGCAAACCACACCAGGGCCTCGAGTTGGCACACAGGCCACTGGTATGAGTACAGAACCTTCGACAAGCGGTGTAGACGCGTGGACAGAATACGGTGTGATGGATGCACCAACAAACCTGATCGTAGAGGAAAAGGCGGCAAGAGAAGTGCACATGGCGGCCCCGCCGACGGAAACGAAGAGCGAAGAAATGATAGTAAAAATGGGCGTGTCGCAGACGCCGTATCATCTGCGTTATGAGGGCGTGATCACGGGCGAAGTGGAGAAGCCTGAGGTCTTGGACACGGCCATCGTGTCAAGCGTGGATTTGGAGCAGAAGGTGGTGCAAGTGCCGGTGCCCGCGAAAGTTGTCCTCTCCACGGCTAAAGCGCAGGTCACCTACGTGCCTGCACATCACATGGTTGTGACGGGAGAGATGGCGCCGACGAAGGCCCTCCTGCGAACAGTCGAAGTGCAAGCTGTGGGTAAAGCAGAGATGGAACAAGTTGTTGTAACGAAGCCAGTGACGAGAAACGCGCATACGCAAGTGGCCCCGTCGACGGAGGAAGTGGAGACTGCGTGGCATGTCGTGGACGTGCCGAAGGGAGTGACCATTTCCTCGAGCGAGGTGGCCCGTCCGACACTCACGTCGGACAGCGACGATGACGGAGAAAGCTGATCGAGGCAGCGGCACCGACTGTGGTGCAACTCGATGCCACCTGCACAAGTGCCTCATGCCGAATACTCACCACAGTGACCTCGTGACCCAGGAAGCGGTTCATCCTGTGGAGATGGTGTCGGGTGTGGCGAGACCAGTGCCGTCGGATGTGGGTGTCGCGGCGCCCAAGGCTGAGGTTGAAACAGCGGTGTCGTCAATGACGAAGACGAAGACGAGGGTGGTTGCAGACGTCAGCGATGCTGCCGTGGAAAGCAGTGCCCGGTGGGTGGTGAACAGAGGAACGGAGACAGTGGTGGTGGAGGAGGCGATGCCTGTGATAAGGAGGAGAGTACAGTGGTTGTGAAGTCGGCCCCACCGGTTGAGGTGAAGCCAAACCCCGGTGGCAATACGCTATGGTGTGACGGAGACGCCGTATCATCTGCGTTATGAGGGCGTGATCACGGGCGAAGTGGAGAAGCTGAGGTCTTCTTGGACACGGCCATCGTGTCCAAGCGTGGATTTGGAAGCAGAAGGTGGTGCAAGTGGCCGGTGCCCGCGAAGTTTGTCCTCTCCACGGCTAAAAGCGCAGGTCACCTACGTGCCTGCACATCACATGGTTTTTGTGACGGGAGAGATGGCGCCGACGAAAGGCCTCGGTCTGCGAACAGTCGCGAAGTGCAAGCTGTGGGTAAAGCAGAGATTGGAACAAGTTTGTGTTGTAACGAAGCAGCAGTGACGAGGAAAACGCGCATACGCAAGTGGCCCTGTCGACGGAGGAAGTGGAACTGCGGGGCATGTCGGTGACGTGACCGAAGGGAGTGATTTCCTCGAGCGAGGTGAGCAGGTGGGCTCTCCGTCCGACACTCACTCGAAGGCGACGATGACGGAGAAGCTTGATCGAGGCAGGCACCGACTGTGTGCACGTGCGATGCCACCTGCATCAAGTGCCTCATAGCCGAAATACTCACACACAGTGGACTCGGTGACCCAGGAAGCGGTCATCCTGTGAGATGGTGTCGGGTGTGGCGAGACCCATGCCGTCGGATGTGGGTGTCGCGGCGCCCAAGGCTGAGGTTTGAAACAGCGGTGTCCGTCAATGAGAAGACGAAGACGAGGGTGGTTGCAGACGTCAGCGATGCTGCCGTGGGAAGCAGTGCCCCGTGGTGTGAACAGAGGAACGGAGACAGTGGTGGTGGAGCGAGGCGATGCTGTGATAAAGGAGGAGAGTACAGTGGTTGTGAAGTCGGCCCCACCCGTTGAGGTGAAGGCCAACCCCGGTGGCGAAATACGCTATGGTGTGACGGAGACGCGCGGCATCACCCGCACTATGAGGGTTGATCACGGGCGAAGTGGACGTGCCGAAGGGAAGTGGGACCATTTCCTCGAGCGAGGTGGCCCGTCCGACACTCCGTCGACAGCGACGATGACGGAGAAGCTGATCGAGGCAGCGGCAACCGACTGTGGGTGCACTCGATGCCACCTGCACAAGTGCCTCATGCCGAAATACTCACCACAGTGACCTTTCGGTGACCAGGAAGCGGTTCATCCCTGTGGAGATGGGTGTCGGGTGTGGCGAGACCAAGTGGCCGTCGGATGTGGGTGTGGCGGCGGCCCAAGGCTGAGGTTTTTTTTTTTTTTTGAAACACGGTGTCGTCAAATGACGAAGACGAAGACGAGGGTGGTTGCAGACGTCAGGCGATGCTGGGGTGGAAGCAGTGCCTGGTGGCGTGAACAGAGGAACGGAGACAGCGGGTGGTGGAGGAGGCGATGCCTGTGATAAAGGAGGAGAGTACAGTGGTTGTGAAGTCGGCCCCACCGGTTGAGGTGAAGCCAAGCCCGGTGGCGATACGCTATGGTGTGACGGAGACGCCGTATCATCTGCGTTATGAGGGCGTGATCACGGGCGAAGTGAGAGAAGCCTGAGGTCATTGGACACGGCCATCGTGACAAGCGTGGATTTGGAGCAGAAGGTGGTGCAAGTGCCGGTGCCCGCGAAAGGTTGTCCTCTCCACGGCTAAAGCGCAGGTCACCTACGTGCCTGCACATCACATGGTTGTGACGGGAGAGATGGCGCCGACGAAGGCCCTCCTGCGAACAGTCGAAGTGCAAGCTGTGGGGTAAAGCAGAGATTAGGAACAAGTTGTTGTAACGAAGCCAGTGACGAGAAACGCAGCATACGCAAGTGGCCCGTCGACGGAGGAAGTGGAGACTGCGTCGCATGTCGTGGACGTGCCGAAGGGAGTGACCATTTCCTCGAGCGAGGTGGCCCCGTCCGACACTCACGTCGACAGCGACGATGACGGAGAAGCTGATCGAGGCAGCGGCACCGACTGTGGTGCACTCGATGCCACCTGCACAAGTGCCTCATGCCGAAATACTCACCACAGTGACCTCGGTGACCCAGGAAGCGGTTCATCCTGTGGAGATGGTGTCGGGTGTGGCGAGACCAGTGCCGTCGGATGTGGGTGTCGCGGCGCCCAAGGCTGAGGTTGAAACAGCGGTGTCGTCAATGACGAAGACGAAGACGAGGGTGGTTGCAGACGTCAGCGATGCTGCCGTGGAAGCAGTGCCCGGTGGTGTGAACAGAGGAACGGAGACAGTGGTGGTGGAGGAGGCGATGCCTGTGATAAAGGAGGAGAGTACAGTGGTTGTGAAGTCGGCCCCACCGGTTGAGGTGAAGCCAACCCCGGTGGCAATACGCTATGGTGTGACGGAGACGCCGTATCATTTGCGTTATGAGGGCGTGATCACGGGCGAAGTGGAGAAGCCTGAGGTCTTGGACACGGCCATCGTGTCAAGCGTGGATTTGGAGCAGAAGGTGGTGCAAGTGCCGGTGCCCGCGAAAGTTGTCCTCTCCACGGCTAAAGCGCAGGTCACCTACGTGCCTGCACATCACATGGTTGTGACGGGAGAGATGGCGCCGACGAAGGCCCTCCTGCGAACAGTCGAAGTGCAAGCTGTGGGTAAAGCAGAGATGGAACAAGTTGTTGTAACGAAGCCAGTGACGAGAAACGCGCATACGCAAGTGGCCCCGTCGACGGAGGAAGTGGAGACTGCGTGGCATGTCGTGGACGTGCCGAAGGGAGTGACCATTTCCTCGAGCGAGGTGGCCCGTCCGACACTCACGTCGACAGCGACGATGACGGAGAAGCTGATCGAGGCAGCGGCACCGACTGTGGTGCACTCGATGCCACCTGCACAAGTGCCTCATGCCGAAATACTCACCACAGTGACCTCGGTGACCCAGGAAGCGGTTCATCCTGTGGAGATGGTGTCGGGTGTGGCGAGACCAGTGCCGTCGGATGTGGGTGTCGCGGCGCCCAAGGCTGAGGTTGAAACAGCGGTGTCGTCAATGACGAAGACGAAGACGAGGGTGGTTGCAGACGTCAGCGATGCTGCCGTGGAAGCAGTGCCCGGTGGTGTGAACAGAGGAACGGAGACAGTGGTGGTGGAGGAGGCGATGCCTGTGATAAAGGAGGAGAGTACAGTGGTTGTGAAGTCGGCCCCACCGGTTGAGGTGAAGCCAACCCCGGTGGCAATACGCTATGGTGTGACGGAGACGCGGCATCACCCGCACTATGAGGGTGTGATCACGGGCGAAGTGGACGTGCCGAAGGGAGTGACCATTTCCTCGAGCGAGGTGGCCCGTCCGACACTCACGTCGACAGCGACGATGACGGAGAAGCTGATCGAGGCAGCGGCACCGACTGTGGTGCACTCGATGCCACCTGCACAAGTGCCTCATGCCGAAATACTCACCACAGTGACCTCGGTGACCCAGGAAGCGGTTCATCCTGTGGAGATGGTGTCGGGTGTGGCGAGACCAGTGGCCGTCGGATGTGGGTGTCGCGGCGCCCAAGGCTGAGGTTGAAACAGCGGTGTCGTCAATGACGAAGACGAAGACGGGTGGTTGCAGACGTCAGCGATGCTGCCGTGGAAGCAGTGCCCGGTGGTGTGAACAGAGGAACGGAGACAGTGGTGGTGGAGGAGGCGATGCCTGTGATAAAGGAGGAGAGTACAGTGGTTGTGAAGTCGGCCCCACCGGTTGAGGTGAAGCCAACCCCGGTGGCAATACGCTATGGTGTGACGGAGACGCCGTATCATCTGCGTTATGAGGGCGTGATCACGGGCGAAGTGGAGAAGCCTGAGGTCTTGGACACGGCCATCGTGTCAAGCGTGGATTTGGAGCAGAAGGTGGTGCAAGTGCCGGTGCCCGCGAAAGTTGTCCTCTCCACGGCTAAAGCGCAGGTCACCTACGTGCCTGCACATCACATGGTTGTGACGGGAGAGATGGCGCCGACGAAGGCCCTCCTGCGAACAGTCGAAGTGCAAGCTGTGGGTAAAGCAGAGATGGAACAAGTTGTTGTAACGAAGCCAGTGACGAGAAACGCGCATACGCAAGTGGCCCCGTCGACGGAGGAAGTGGAGACTGCGTGGCATGTCGTGGACGTGCCGAAGGGAGTGACCATTTCCTCGAGCGAGGTGGCCCGTCCGACACTCACGTCGACAGCGACGATGACGGAGAAGCTGATCGAGGCAGCGGCACCGACTGTGGTGCACTCGATGCCACCTGCACAAGTGCCTCATGCCGAAATACTCACCACAGTGACCTCGGTGACCCAGGAAGCGGTTCATCCTGTGGAGATGGTGTCGGGTGTGGCGAGACCAGTGCCGTCGGATGTGGGTGTCGCGGCGCCCAAGGCTGAGGTTGAAACAAGCGGTGTCGTCAATGACGAAGACGAAGACGAGGGTGGTTGCAGACGTCAGGATGCTGCCGTGGAAGCAGTGCCCGGTGGTGTGAACAGAGGAACGGAGACAGTGGTGGTGGAGGAGGCGATGCCTGTGATAAAGGAGGAGAGTACAGTGGTTGTGAAGTCGGCCCACCGGTTGAGGTGAAGCCAACCCCGGTGGCAATACGCTATGGTGTGACGCAGACGCCGTATCATCTGCGTTATGAGGGCGTGATCACGGGCGAAGTGGAGAAGCCTGAGGTCTTGGACACGGCCATCGTGAAGGCGTGGATTTGGAGCAGAAGGTGGTGCAGTGCCGGTGCCCGCGAAAGTTGTCCTCTCCACGGCTAAAGCGCAGGTCACCTACGTGCCTGCACATCACATGGTTGTGACGGGAGAGATGGCGCCGACGAAAGGCCCTCCTGCGAACAGTCGAAGTGCAAGCTGTGGGTAAAGCAGAGATTGGAACAAGTCGTTGTAACGAAGCCAGTGACGAGAAACGCGCATACGCAAGTGCCCCGTCGACGGAGAAAGTGGAGACTGTGGCATGTCGTGGACGTGCCGAAGGGAGTGACCATTACCTCGAGCGAGGTGGCCCGTCCGACACTCGCGTCGACAGCGACGATGACGGAGGCTGATCGAGGCAGCGGCACCGACTGTGGTGCACTCGATGCCACCTGCACAAGTGCCTCATGCCGAAATACTCACCACAGTGACCTCGGTGACCCAGGAAGCGGTTCATCCTTGGAGATGGTGTCGGGTGTGGCGAGACCAGTGGCGTCGGATGTGGAGTGTGGCGGCGCCCAAGGCGAGGTTCAAAACAACGGTGTCGTCAATGACGAAGACGAAGACGGGTGGTTGCAGACGTCAGGATGCTGCCGTGGAAGCAGTGCCTGGTGGCGTGAACAGAGGAACGGAGACAGTGGTGGTGGAGGAGGCGATGCCTGTGATAAAGGAGGAGAGTACAGTGGTTGTGAAGTCGGCCCCACCGGTTGAGGTGAAGCCAACCCCGGTGGCGATACGCTATGGTGTGACGCAGACGCCGTATCATCTGCGTTATGAGGCGTGATCACGGGCGAAGTGGAGAAGCCTGAGGTCGTGGACACGGCCATCGTGACAGCGTGGATTTGGAGCAGAAGGTGGTGCAAGTGCCTGTGCCCGCGAAAGTTGTCCTCTCCACAGCTAAAGCGCAGGTCACCTACGTGCCTGCACATCACATGGTTGTGACGGGAGAGATGGCGCCGACGAAGGCCCTCCTGCGAACAGTCGAAGTGCAAGCTGTGGGTAAAGCAGAGATTGGAACAGTGTCGTTGTAACGAAGCCAGCGACGAGAAACGCAGATACGCAAGTGGCCCTGTCGACGGAGGAAGTGGAGACTGTGGCATGTCGTGGACGTGCCGAAGGGAGTGACCATTTACCTCGAGCGAGGTGGCCCGTCCGACACTCGCGTCGACAGCGACGATGACGGAGAAGCTGATCGAGGCAGCGGCACCGACTGTGGTGCACTCGATGCCACCTGCACAAGTGCCTCATGCCGAAATACTCACCACAGTGACCTCGGTGACCCAGGAAGCGGTTCATCCTGTCGAGATGGTGTCGGGTGTGGCGAGACCAGTGGCGTCGGATGTGGTGTGGCGGCGCCCAAGGCCGAGGTTGAAACAGCGGTGTCGTCAATGACGAAGACGAAGACGAGGGTGGTTGCAGACGTCAGCGATGCTGCGTGGAAGCAGTGCCCGGTGGTGTGAACAGAGGAACGGAGACAGTGGTGGTGGAGGAGGCGATGCCTGTGATAAAGGAGGAGAGTACAGTGGTTGTGAAGTCGGCCCCACCGGTTGAGGTGAAGCCAACCCCGGTGGCAATACGCTATGGTGTGACGGAGACGCGGCATCACCCGCACTATGAGGGTGTGATCACGGGCGAAGTGGACGTGCCGAAGGGAGTGACCATTTCCTCGAGCGAGGTGGCCCGTCCGACACTCACGTCGACAGCGACGATGACGGAGAAGCTGATCGAGGCAGCGGCACCGACTGTGGTGCACTCGATGCCACCTGCACAAGTGCCTCATGCCGAAATACTCACCACAGTGACCTCGGTGACCCAGGAAGCGGTTCATCCTGTGGAGATGGTGTCGGGTGTGGCGAGACCAGTGGCGTCGGATGTGAGTGTCGCGGCGCCCAAGGCCGAGGTTCAAACAACGGTGTCGTCAATGACGAAGACGAAGACGCGGGTGGTTGCAGACGTCAGGGATGCTGGGGTGGAAGCAGTGCCTGGTGGCGTGAACAGAGGAACGGAGACAGCGGTGGTGGAGGAGGCGATGCCTGTGATAAAGGAGGAGAGTACAGTGGTTGTGAAGTCGGCCCCACCGGTTGAGGTGAAGCCAAGCCCGGTGGCAATACGCTATGGTGTGACGGCAGACGCCGTATCATCTGCGTTATGAAGGCGTGATCACGGGCGAAGTGGAGAAGCCTGAGGTCGTGGACACGGCCATCGTGAAGGCGTGGATTTGGAGCAGAAGGTGGTGCAAGTGCCTGTGCCCGCGAAGGTTGTCCTCTCCACAGCTAAAGCGCAGGTCACCTACGTGCCTGCACATCACATGGTTGTGACGGGAGAGATGGCGCCGACGAAGGCCCTCCTGCGAACAGTCGAAGTGCAAGCTGTGGGTAAAGCAGAGATTGAACAGGTCGTTGTAACGAAGCCAGCGACGAGAAACGCAGATACACAAGTGGCCCTGTCGACGGAGAAAGTGGAGACTGTGTCGCATGTCGTGGACGTGCCGAAGGGAGTGACCATTACCTCGAGCGAGGTGGCCCGTCCGACACTCGCGTCGACAGCGACGATGACGGAGGTGCTGATCGAGGCAGCGGCACCGACTGTGGTGCACTCGATGCCACCTGCACAAGTGCCTCATGCCGAAATACTCACCACAGTGACCTCGGTGACCCAGGAAGCGGTTCATCCCTGTCGAGATGGTGTCGGGTGTGGCGAGACCTGTGGCGTCGGATGTGGTGTGGCGGCGCCCAAGGCCGAGGTTCAAACAGCGGTGTCGTCAATGACGAAGACGAAGACGCGGGTGGTTGCAGACGTCAGGGATGCTGCCGTGGAAGCAGTGCCTGGTGGCGTGAACAGAGGAACGGAGACAGCGGTGGTGGAGGAGGCGATGCCTGTGATAAAGGAGGAGAGTACAGTGGTTGTGAAGTCGGCCCCACCGGTGGAGGTGAAGCCAAGCCCGGTGGCGATACGCTATGGTGCGACGCAGACGCGGTATCGCCCGCACTATGAGGGTGTGATTACGGCGAAGTGGACGTGCCGAAGGGAGTGACCATTACCTCGAGCGAGGTGGCCCGTCCGACACTCGCGTCGACAGCGACGATGACGGAGGTGCTGTTCGAGGCAGCGGCACCGACTGTGGTGCACTCGATGCCACCTGCACAAGTGCCTCATGCCGTAATACTCACCACAGTGACCTCGGTTGACCCAGGAAGCGGTTCATCCTGTCGAGATGGTGTCGGGTGTGGCGAGACCTGTGGCGTCGGATGTGAGTGTGGCGGCGCCCAAGGCCGAGGTTCAAACAACGGTGTCGTCAATGACGAAGACGAAGACGCGGGTGGTTGCAGACGTCAGGGATGCTGGGGTGGAAGCAGTGCCTGGTGGCGTGAACAGAGGAACGGAGACAGCGGTGGTGGAGGAGGCGATGCCTGTGATAAAGGAGGAGAGTACAGTGGTTGTGAAGTCGGCCCCACCGGTGGAGGTGAAGACGAGCCCGGTGGCGATACGCTATGGTGCGACGCAGACGCGGTATCGCCCGCACTATGAGGGTGTGATTACCGGCGAAGTGGACGTGCCGAAGGGAGTGACCATTACCTCGAGCGAGGTGGCCCGTCCGACACTCGCGTCGACAGCGACGATGACGGAGGTGCTGATCGAGGCAGCGGCACCGACTGTGGTGCACTCGATGCCACCTGCACAAGTGCCTCATGCCGAAATACTCACCACAGTGACCTCGGTGACCCAGGAAGCGGTTCATCCTTCGAGATGGTGTCGGGTGTGGCGAGACCTGTGGCGTCGGATGTGAGTGTGGCGGCGCCCAAGGCCGAGGTTGAAACAACGGTGTCGTCAATGACGAAGACGAAGACGCGGGTGGTTGCAGACGTCAGGATGCTGGGGTGGAAGCAGTGCCTGGTGGCGTGAACAGAGGAACGGAGACAGCGGTGGTGGAGGAGGCGATGCCTGTGATAAAGGAGGAGAGTACAGTGGTTGTGAAGTCGGCCCACCGGTGAGGTGAAGCCAAGCCCGGTGGCGATACGCTATGGTGTGACGCAGACGCCGTATCATCTGCGTTATGAAGGCGTGATCACGGGCGAAGTGGAGAAGCCTGAGGTCTTGGACACGGCCATCGTGACAGGCGTGGATTTGGAGCAGAAGGTGGTGCAAGTGCCTGTGCCCGCGAAGGTTGTCCTCTCCACAGCTAAAGCGCAGGTCACCTACGTGCCTGCACATCACATGGTTGTGACGGGAGAGATGGCGCCGACGAAGGCCCTCCTGCGAACAGTCGAAGTGCAAGCTGTGGGTAAAGCAGAGATGGAACAGGTCGTTGTAACGAAGCCAGCGACGAGAAACGCAGATACGCAAGTGGCCCCTGTCGACGGAGGAAGTGGAGACTGTGTCGCATGTCGTGGACGTGCCGAAGGGAGTGACCATTACCTCGAGCGAGGTGGCCCGTCCGACACTCGCGTCGACAGCGACGATGACGGAGGTGCTGATCGAGGCAGCGGCACCGACTGTGGTGCACTCGATGCCACCTGCACAAGTGCCTCATGCCGAAATACTCACCACAGTGACCTCGGTGACCCAGGAAGCGGTTCATCCTGTCGAGATGGTGTCGGGTGTGGCGAGACCAGTGGCGTCGGATGTGAGTGTCGCGGCGCCCAAGGCCGAGGTTCAAACAACGGTGTCGTCAATGACGAAGACGAAGACGAGGGTGGTTGCAGACGTCAGGGATGCTGGGGTGGAAGCAGTGCCTGGTGGCGTGAACAGAGGAACGGAGACAGTGGTGGTGGAGGAGGCGATGCCTGTGATAAAGGAGGAGAGTACAGTGGTTGTGAAGTCGGCCCCACCGGTGGAGGTGAAGCCAAGCCCGGTGGCGATACGCTATGGTGCGACGCAGACGCGGTATCGCCCGCACTATGAGGGTGTGATTACCGGGCGAAGTGGACGTGCCGAAGGGAGTGACCATTACCTCGAGCGAGGTGGCCCCGTCCGACACTCGCGTCGACAGCGACGATGACGGAGAAGCTGATCGAGGCAGCGGCACCGACTGTGGTGCACTCGATGCCACCTGCACAAGTGCCTCATGCCGAAATACTCACCACAGTGACCTCGGTGACCCAGGAAGCGGTTCATCCTGTCGAGATGGTGTCGGGTGTGGCGAGACCTGTGGCGTCGGATGTGAGTGTGGCGGCGCCCAAGGCCGAGGTTCAAACAACGGTGTCGTCAATGACGAAGACGAAGACGAGGGTGGTTGCAGACGTCAGGGATGCTGGGGTGGAAGCAGTGCCTGGTGGCGTGAACAGAGGAACGGAGACAGCGGTGGTGGAGGAGGCGATGCCTGTGATAAAGGAGGAGAGTACAGTGGTTGTGAAGTCGGCCCCACCGGTGGAGGTGAAGCCAAGCCCGGTGGCGATACGCTATGGTGCGACGCAGACGCGGTATCGCCCGCACTATGAGGGTGTGATTACCGGCGAAGTGGAAGTGGCGAAGAGCATGCCATTGTCTCCGTATTTGGCGAAAACTCACTTCCACTTCGACCATGACGGCTTCTATTGTTTCACCCGTCGAGATTCCTGGATCTCCCGTCGATCGTGTTTTGGCTGCTCCTTCTCTTTCGCAAAAAATTGATGTCATTGATGCTACTGTCCAAACCCTTCCGACATCCGTTTCTGAGTCCTTGACAATGACGGATACCATCGTCCTTAAATCGATCAACTTGCAAACAGAGGATGGTGAATTTATTTGGGAGGAAGATATATCATCTACTGTTTTGAAATGCAGCCCGGTGGAAACTATTCCAATGCCTGTTAAACATCGTAGCATTCAATGCTTTATTATTGATTCCCCTCCCGAATCTGTTGAAGCACTAAAGGGTCCTGAAAACTTTGATTATGAAGAAGTTGAAGTTAACGAGACCTTCTACAAATTTACAGACGCTCAGGCGGTGGGAACACAGACCTCAAAACTACCTTTGGTTAGCTGGGCAGGATTTGCCCCCGATACTGGCTTTATCAACGCGCAATCAAGTCGTGAGTTCTATGAATTATTCAGGGCTGTGAGAGAATCTACATGGAAACGTTGCGTGGCAGAAGAATTAGACGAATATTTTTCTAATGTCGGTTACTCAATGTTGAACCGGGAAATTTACGAGGAGATTATTAGTAGGCGGTACTTGAATGAATTCTCTTCCTCTGTCGATAAGGTCGAAGATTGCATGAGAGCTGAGATTGGTGTTAATGTCCCATACGAAACGATCGTACACGAACCTTTCGAATACGAAGTTAGTACAATGAGTAAAGAAACTATGGAGGAGGCCTATACACTACGTCGTAGATTGGGTCAGATAGTGGAAACTGGATCCACTGTCCTTCCAATCTCGGAAGACCTTGGCGTTCAAGTGGAAATGATATCTGAGCCAGGAGATATCGGACCAAGTTTTGTGGAAATTCAGAAGACAGACCAACATTTTGCTTTTAAACAGCCACCGACAAAGCAATTAATAACTATGGAGCGCGGCATTCAGACAGAATTGGAATCAATAGTCACCACATATCGAATTCAAAAGACAGATACAGAAACTTCCCAGTCCCAAATAACCGATGTGGTTCATGTGGTTGATGAACCAATGTACGCAAAAACGCATGTCTACCTTTCTACGGTGACAGAAGCTTCGCAAACAGAACCTCTTTCTTACGATTACCTGCGCCATCAACTTGAGACCTTTCAGACGCAGAAGCCGACGATCATTCGTCACGACTGTCTACATGACTTAGACATTACGACTTACTTCTTCGACCAAGATACCCACGAAGAAGAATATTTGCAACGTGAAGAAGAAACCTACTTGGTGGCCTCTCAAGGACGACCCGAGTAAGTAATAAAATTTAAGCATGTTTTACTGAAAAACCATGACTTTAAAAGTTTAATTCCGTTTAATTGTCAGAAACATGGGGTTTTCAACCTAACTTTTCAGGTGTATAATCAATAACAGGAGGAAAGGTTATCAAAAATTACATTAAGATGTGAACTCGGATGCTGTAGCAGAAAATATTTATTTCATCTTAGAAATTTCTCATTCATCTCTCCCATTATCTCTCCCATTATCTTGCATAGGGAGGAGAAATTACCAATTATAATACGTCAGCGCATTGTGGAGTATGAACTCTGTGATATGATGACGCAAATCGACGCAAGGAACTGGAACGACATTCGGGAAGTGGCTAGTCCAGTCACGGGTCTCTTCGCTCCAGTGAGTTTCGCGGTTCGCCAAGGCTGGATCCAACTAGGTGGCCGAAACGAATACGTCGATCCTACCACCGGTCATGCGATCCCACTAGAGACGGCACTCGCCCAAGGTCGAATCCGATTCTCAACTAACGCTTCTTCCACCAGAGATTTCACATCTTCCCTCGTCTACATTGAGCGTGAATCGGCAACTAGGACAAGAGCAGATGCTACTTATGTGCTAAATACAGACAGTAGGCAGTATGTGCCGATACGTCAGGCTCAGTTAGATGGACTAGTTCGTGAGGATGAGACGCAAGTAACCTGGATCCTTAACACTTATGACAACATATGGATAACAGCTGAGGAAGCCATTTCACAGAATATCCTTAAGGTGGATAAGATTTGCAACCAAGAAGACAGCGAAGAAGCGCGGAGACGACAGCAACAGAGCGTGGTTCGTGCCTACCATGTTACATCTGTAAGGCCAGGTGGTGAACCGTCTGAATGGCTGAGACCGGAGGCTGCAGTTCGGCTTGGTCTCTTTAACAGGCAAACTGGTGATGTTGCCGTCGAATGGCCCTCGCGTCCCTCGTATCACCTGCTCGAAGAGGAACGCACGTCTTCAACATCATCTTCGGTAACACAGTGGTGTAACTTCCTCACAGCCCGGCAAGCTGGGTGGATTCGACTGATTCCTGAGATGAACATAAATAAGTGGATACCTCTCAGTCAACCGAATGCGTCTGGTGGAAATAGGCGCCTCCTATCGACGTCAATTAGCCTAATTTCGAGCGCCACCGAAAAATTCGATCAGGGGCTGCAAAGCGCCTACAGAGCACGTAATTACCAACGATCGGAATACAAGCAAAGGGAAGTTCAACAGTATTCGTCATACACACCTGTAACTTTCTCTCGACGTCAAATGGAGAGTGGTTCGCACTCCCCTGAATATGCGACTGAAAGTTCACGAACTCCACCATATCTGACGGAAGTGGGTGATTTCGAACACAGTGAAGAGTATGTCCTTCTGCCCCCGCATCGTGCTCCAATGCAAATGTCTGGTGAGCAAGTGCTACATGTTGAAGAGCACTCACGAAGCGGACGATCATTGGAAGAAACAGATGGTCAATTTTATAGTTACCCTGCTACTAGTTATCCTTCAGATGAACCAATGAGTACAATTCGCCATGAATTCGAGGAGATACACACCTTCAGGAGCCATACTAGTGACCAGTATAGCAGTGAACAGGTGTTATCATCAAGAGGTAGACAACATCCGCGACACCGCGATGAACACGCTGGTTAAAAAGATCACTCGATATACGTTAAATCTGATATTCCGAGAAGAGATCCTAAAAAAAGCAGCCATTTAATACCTACAAGATTTGCTCTCTAAATAGGCCCCGATGTGTGTTATGGGACATCGTCTAAGCCTTCGAAAGGTGTTATGTCGTAAATCCCATCTCATCCTGTTACATAGAACGCGAGTATCCCCTGTCTAGAACTCCCCCGATTCAACTGCCTCAGATTTTATGCTGCATCCTAGACTGTGTTACTACACTCGTGCACACAAACAACTGCATCCATAGCCTACTGGTTAATTTTATTCTGCTATTTATAATCCTTGTTTGTTACGTTGTCACATAGTTCTAATAAATTCTCATAGTAAAATGTGCAATTGCGTACATTCTTTCCTATCTAATCGAGCGGTACAATACTCTATTGAAAACACAAATTCTATGAAAATGTAACAGCCCAAGTCCCGAGGATGTTTGCGCCCCGTCTTGCAGGAGAATAGTTCCGTTTCCCCCTTGCTAGCCAACTTTCGTTCGTGGTGTTTTTGCGACAACCCATGTAAATAAGAAGGGGGTGCCAGTGGGTTTTTTATATTTACTGCAATTACTGGACAATCATATGGGGTCAGCACTTTTTTTAATTCTCATAAAGGCTTTCAGGTGGCAGCGAAAGCAGGGTCTGTTGAAATTTTTAAGAGATATTTTCCTCTTTAAAACTTGTGGATGTAAAAAATTGGCAGTGACCATATTGAAATTGGCTCGCTTTTTCCGTGGGCTGCTGATTCGCTGCGTAATTGAGATCAAAACAAGAATACTTCATAAAACAATGCGGATCTTTTCAATTCTAGACAAAATCCCTTCATAAAAAACCCATAAAGTGATGAAGTTGAATGAAATATTAGTGGTATTGATGAGTAAGACATGTTTAATGATAATAGTCGAAGAGATGTTTTTTTCAGACCATAGTAAATGACATTAGGAGGACAGCGATGAAAGCGGGACGGAAGCAGGCGTGGTGCACAAACTATGTTGTTCAATGTGATAATTGAGATTGAAAATTGAAGTGTCCACTCAGTTAAGCAAGTGTCTGCAAGTGTATGAATTCTCAACACACATTTTCTCCAAGAGAGGAAAGTGGCAGCAAGAATGCGGTTAAAGATACATTTTAGATTGCTATTTTACTATGTAACGCCCGTATAATGTAAGATATATATGAGTTATGATAACGAACAGACTTTTAAACTTAAAGAAGTGAAAATTATTTAGTAGAGACTAGAGAAAAAGTGGAAAAACGACTTGGAGGTAGGAATGAGTTGAGGAAAAATCGTTGCGTCTACAAATTAATGTAGATGTTTGTAATGCTAAAATCTTAACTGCACGGCGGCAATAGCATGAGTCCTCATCATAAGTAACTCGTGAGAGAAAAAGACCACATTACCCGTGTCAGAGAGAATGCCTTAAGTGTCCTTTTTTCTGAGCTCTTGCCCCCCTATGTTTGCTAGCGTTCGGAAAGGACCACAGAGCACGGGTAGGGTTTAGGTCATGTGCGTACAGCCCTACATTAAGAGCCCGCAGGTTACGCAATCCCGTATATGGATAATCTGAAAAAGCCTACATTAAATCATTTTTTCGGCGAGGAGCTGGGAACCGCTGCGAATAGATCAAGTCGAAATGTCAAGTGATACGAGAACCACCCCAGGGGTAAGTTATACCTTATCGGGCTTAAGAGGCTTTAGGAATCTTAAAGATTAACTCTGTATCTATGCGTTTGGGGACAAAATTGCAATTTTATGTGAACATTTTAAAATGGGCATTATTGCTATGTCAACTCATTCTGTGAAGCTTATCAAGAAGTGCATTAGAGAAACCTGGTAACTTTCAAACCTATTAGTTTGTGTCGGATTTAATTCTTCCTCTGGAATAGATTCAGGTACTCAAATCCTATGAGGTAGGGAGAATGACAGATCTGTCACTCCTTGAAATGTGCGCCATTGCTTCATGTGATAGTTATCTTTGCCACTAACGGCGATCAAAATGTCAGACTGCTTACTAACAATGCTTCGCTTCTAATTCCATCACGCAACTAAAATGTGTTCAACCCCTAACAGTCTAAACAAACACTCATTTGAAATTATTTTGCCCGTCAATTCTCAAATAAAATGTAATTTACGCTTAGCAAATGTTAGAGGTAATTGGTGTCCCGCGGCACACATTCAAACGTTGGAGCTGTGTAGAACCAATTACCGCATGGACGCGACGTGTTTCGGGTTCTCGTATCTCACCTGCCGGGGAACACACATCACATTGAAAACTGAATTGCGTTCTTTTTTATTTTCTATTTACATTTCTCTATCGTGCCTCGTGCAGCACGTCCCGTTTGCTCTTGCTGACAATTCTAAATCGTTTTTACTAGCCTAACAATGAACACCCGGGCCTCGACACGTTTCACGAGATTTCTTCTCTGGAACACAATTTTTCTGTGAGAGCCATTTTTATGGACTGCTTATTCTGTTTGCGTGAAGTTTGCTTGCTTTCTTGAAATCTTACCGTAGTCAATTTAATACCATGTGTGAGGGTGAAATTCTGCTTTATGTCCTACTATAGTTAGATTCCTTTGTTTCACGGCGAAATCATAGAAACTGGGATATTTTTTCTGTCTTTAATGAAGTCCAAGATGTTTTGTGTGCAGTGATTTATAGAGTACAAAATTTTTAAGTCATCGCCATTTTGGGGTTTAAAAATATTATATGATCCAAATTGATTGATTCATTCTACAGGACCTCTCGAATAAGATATTTGACCAGTCTGTTACATCATCCTTGGTCATACACTCTGGTGGACTTGCGGATGAGGTAAAATTTTGGTATTATGTAATGTCACATTTTGCACGCCTCTCGATTGTTCACACGATGTTAAATTTTAATAATTTTACTAAATACTTCCTCAGAACTCGGAAAAAGCGTTGGAAAATGTCTGGAATAAAGTGAGGAGGAGTGCTCTAGCTACCCAATACCATGTTGAAGCCGCTGCACGATATCATCGGGTAATTTTTTAAATATACGTGGCTGTTTTGCCGTATTTTATTACCATGTATCCTTCGTTAATTTCCTCAACTCTGCTTATTTTCACGACACTCCCCAATCTAACAGTGATTTTTTATAATTTAGCAGTTTTCATTGTGCCGATTTGTAAAGCGACGTCCGACATGATTATCCTAGATAGCAACTCAATTCCATTAACGAAGTTTCGTTTTTATTTAGTTTAATTTCCAATGCGATCGCCTAAGCTATCAAATCGAGAATTTTTACCGTCAAATTGAAAAGGACACCATGGCGTACAAAGATCCCGGCGAGACTATACTATGTGCGAACACCCCAGATTTTGGACGTTTTTTAAACGTAAGCCGCGCCCATACAGTAACTGATTCAAGGCACCTTTTTAACGTAATTCTTTGGCTAAAATACACATTTTAATGAATATTCAATTTGGTTCGATTTAAAGTTAAGTTTATATAATGCGTGGAATAAAATATGACTTTTACTAATGCATACTTGCGCTAAGATTATTCCTTTATTTAGGCGAAATTGACTGACTTCAAGAAGTACGTTACAGAACTGGAGCATTTGTTTAGCACTTCACAGTCAATTACTTCGCTGCACAGGGTTCTTCGACCGGAATCTGCAGAAGAAATCGAGGGCGTTATTTTATGTGATTTTCAGGACGAATCCACTCAAATTTACCTCGAACGAGGTCAGCGTGTAAACCTGTTGGAATTAAATCAGACTCCTTCTACACCGCAATCTCACTGGACTATTCGGGTCGCAAAAGAAAATAAACTAATTAAGATCCCTTCTGTCTATGTTGGTCTAACAACAAGAGATTCTGAGAGTGTTAATCGCATTCTCGAGTAAGGACTCGGAACCTATACATCTTAACTGATGAAAAAAACAATTTATTTCCAATAGTAGAAATGCGTTTCCAACATCACTTTAATGTGTTTTTCAGCATTTGTGACAAATTTCTTGACGCCTGGAGTGCTCTAATTGATGAGTGGCTGTCTATCGGAGTTGTGCATTTTACGTCATTCCTTGACGAAGTGCGACAAAATGAGGTAAAATGTGGCTTAGACCATTTGATCGTAAAACTGTTAGCAGGCCTTTTCCTTTGAAGATCCCTTGAAAATTTTGCAATTTCTAACCGAAATGGAGTTGTCATTTCCTCAACTGGAAGATGCTCTAACGAACTGCCAGATTTTGACTAAAATTACTCAAGTAAAGGCAGTACTTCATAATTATGAGAAAGGTACTCTTATTGCAACATTTCGACTGTATTTAGTCACAAGCACCCCCGCATGTCTGGAAAGTGCCACGCGCATTTCTACTAAGCACTTGGAAGGCTATTTTGTTGTTCTACGAAAACTAAAAGTGAGTTTAGTCGACAACTATTAGAAGTAATCTGATAAGTTTTTTGACTGATTTTTCGAAGCTCCCCCAATTTATATTTTTTTATTCGAATTTGAAATAATGTCTAATCTAATCTAGATGAAATTAACCTATTAAACTTCTAGGAACATATGCGGTGTTACAATGCCACAAAATCTCGTCTACGTGAGGATAAACTTACTGAAATTACATCAATCGAGTCGATTAGGTAAGTTAGGCAAATATCCTAGTCTGACGCCGCCTTTTAGTAAGGAGAGCAAACGCTTTTCATCCACCATTACGCGCTTGGCTTTGGACATGGAACGAATTCGAGATGAACTCTCTTCACTACCGACGTTTCAACGAAGGGAGGAAGGAGTGGGTCATTGTTCATTCCCTACCGGTGGTTTATATGCCATAACTTCAAATAGATCCGATGCACAGACAGAAGTGGACAGAAATGAAGGAATTTCCGATTATATAAACTTTGACAATTTGCCTAACTTGCGCGATTTGGAAATGAAGTGGAATCAGATAAAAAGAATGGCGGTCGATATTCAGTGTATTGTCAACAGCAATACAATCGGAGACTTGGCCACAAATGTCACCGGAAATTTGAATGACGGCGGATCAAAAACTGCTCTAATTTCGCAGTTGAGAGGTGATGTTGGAATCCCTGTTCAAACTGCACGCAATAGGTGCAAGAAATAATTTTATGTGGCTGGGTATATTGAGATGTTAAACACCTCAGAATGGTGTCATCGAGCATTCGAGAATTGTTCCCAAGAGATACGAATAGGCAGAATTTACACAATTGCTTTACTGGAGTCCCTAGGTTAGTATCGAAAATCTAGGTGTTCAAAATGTTGGTAGCATGTAAAGGTGAGTTTTAAATTTATCTGAAGAGTAGAGGACATCACAATAGGGGAAGAGAATGGATGCAAATATTGCTATCGTGATGATTACAATGGAGTTCTACGAAGTGGAAGAATGCGAAAAACAAAATAAACCTAAGGACCATAGCCGATTTTAATAAGGTATTGGTGAAGAGTGATGAGGTAACTAGGAATAGATACCAGACAGTTTAAGTTCGACGCTTTGAAAATGTCAGATGAATTAATGTGTTCTTTGATAATGATTTCAGTCGTATCCGGCACGACAGCGCATAGAGATGTATCTTCAACTACATGGATGGATGTGCCTCGGAAGACAATGGCAATGCAAGGAAAGGCAATAATCTCGGAATCAGACGTGTCAATTAAAAGTAAACGTGAACACACTTTGAGTTGCGCTCTACACGCAGATGAAAATAACCCCGTAGTGCTAACAAGACGACCAAGTAAAAAGCAGGCGTCCAAAAGTCAACGCCTTGTCCAGCCGACCGCAAATACATCCACCAGTAGCGATCCAGAAGGTAAACACAAGGACGGATCAAATGCAAAGTTGGTAAGGCAAACAAATGATAAATCTCAGGATCCACATATAAATACATTCAGTGTGACGGTGAGGAAAGTAAATACGGTCAGAAGAAAACAAATTTACAATAAAGGCGTCAAAGTTGATTTAACAAAAATGATATATAAAGCGGAGAAATTAAAAACATCGAAAGCAGAGTCCAATGATATTGATTTAGTAAACATCAGACCACTTATCCCGCCAGGTGGGAAATTACAATGGAGGCGAATAAAACACGACATAAATAGGAAAGTAATAAAACAAAAGGCAACATCGACACGAACAGCGCACGGAAGGGAAAAAAGAGAAAGGTGGACGCAAAATAAGGGCTGTTACAGTTGCCAAACACAAGTCAAACTATTAACTGCCGAGGTTCAATGCCAGACAAGATCGATAACTACGTCGAACACAACAGCATCGCTTGAGCACCCCGGGAACAATGCAACCAACAGTGACGGCAGGAAAACGCGAGTAGTGCGGTTCCGCGCCTGTGCAACACAGGTGGCTCACAAGTTCGCCAACAAACAATGTCAAACTTCATTACCGCGCCAGGCAAAGCCCGTCACGAAAGGGAACCAAACGAAGGCAGTGAGTCGGCTCGACAGTGAGACGCAGGTCGCGCATCTATTCGCCCACTGTCAGTGTCAAACCTCGAGACCACTGAAGTCAACTGCCGTCTCGCCAGTGTTTGCCGAGTCTCCGCGACAGGTGTCGGCGCCCCTGTCGACAGTGGCGAGTTGTGTGCCAATGTACACGACTGCACCGGTTGTTAGCACCCTCATTTCTACTGCCGTTATGTCTGCGCACCCGGTCGGCTCGGATGGAGCGTACTCGCCGAGGCCTCGTGCCACTTGTGATGCGGCCGTGGAGACGAGCAATGCGAGGGTGGAAAGCGCAACGGCGACGGGAGGTGAGGAGCTCGTTTGCGAGAGGACGGTGCTCGCGGAAACCCGTGAAGTCGTGGCTGCCAGTCCGCCACAACCGCGCGCCACCAGGGAAGTGGGTTTGGGGACCGTGCCCATGGCGCATTCCTTCTCGTGCGAGACTCAGGTCACACCAATGACGGTGCACGCTGAGTGCCAGACCCAATCCGTGTCTGCGCCTTGGTCCACGACAAAGTCTACGTCTACGTCTACGTCTACGCTTGTGTCGCCATCAACAGCAGCAGTGGAGTCTTCTCAAGTGACGCCGGTCGAGGCGCATCTGGTGTCGAAGTCAGCAGAGCTCCCGATCTCGGCGTCCGATGCAGTCAAGTCCGTTGTGATGTTGAGTACGGCATCAATGACCGGCTCACCCGTCACTGCACCGCGTTTGCACACTGCCCCCGTGTATGCCGCCTTCGAAGGCGCAGACTACGCCGCCTTGCTGCGGGCGCGAAGGGACGTGGAAGTGGTTACCGACCGCAGAGTGGAGCAGCACCTTCTGCACCCCCTCGGCGACACACCAGAGGTGAACATTGCGTCTATGGCCGGTGCCGCTGTCACCGAGGCCATCCAAACAGAGGCAGTGAGTCGGCTCGACAGTGAGACGCAGGTCGCGCATCTATTCGCCCACTGTCAGTGTCAAACCTCGAGACCACTGAAGTCAACTGCCGTCTCGCCAGTGTTTGCCGAGTCTCCGCGACAGGTGTCGGCGCCCCTGTCGACAGTGGCGAGTTGTGTGCCAATGTACACGACTGCACCGGTTGTTAGCACCCTCATTTCTACTGCCGTTATGTCTGCGCACCCGGTCGGCTCGGATGGAGCGTACTCGCCGAGGCCTCGTGCCACTTGTGATGCGGCCGTGGAGACGAGCAATGCGAGGGTGGAAAGCGCAACGGCGACGGGAGGTGAGGAGCTCGTTTGCGAGAGGACGGTGCTCGCGGAAACCCGTGAAGTCGTGGCTGCCAGTCCGCCACAACCGCGCGCCACCAGGGAAGTGGGTTTGGGGACCGTGCCCATGGCGCATTCCTTCTCGTGCGAGACTCAGGTCACACCAATGACGGTGCACGCTGAGTGCCAGACCCAATCCGTGTCTGCGCCTTGGTCCACGACAAAGTCTACGTCTACGTCTACGTCTACGCTTGTGTCGCCATCAACAGCAGCAGTGGAGTCTTCTCAAGTGACGCCGGTCGAGGCGCATCTGGTGTCGAAGTCAGCAGAGCTCCCGATCTCGGCGTCCGATGCAGTCAAGTCCGTTGTGATGTTGAGTACGGCATCAATGACCGGCTCACCCGTCACTGCACCGCGTTTGCACACTGCCCCCGTGTATGCCGCCTTCGAAGGCGCAGACTACGCCGCCTTGCTGCGGGCGCGAAGGGACGTGGAAGTGGTTACCGACCGCAGAGTGGAGCAGCACCTTCTGCACCCCCTCGGCGACACACCAGAGGTGAACATTGCGTCTATGGCCGGTGCCGCTGTCACCGAGGCCATCCAAACAGAGGCAGTGAGTCGGCTCGACAGTGAGACGCAGGTCGCGCATCTATTCGCCCACTGTCAGTGTCAAACCTCGAGACCACTGAAGTCAACTGCCGTCTCGCCAGTGTTTGCCGAGTCTCCGCGACGGGTGTCGGCGCCCCTGTCGACAGTGGCGAGTTGTGTGCCAATGTACACGTCTCCACCGGTTGTTAGCACCCTCATTTCTACTGCCGTTATGTCTGCGCACCCGGTCGACTCGGTTGGAGCGTGCTGGACGAGGCCTCGTGTCACTTGTGATGCGGCCGTGGAGACGTGCAAGGCGAGGATGGAAAGCGCGACAGCGACGAGAGGTGAGGAGCCCGTTTCCGAGAGGACTGTGCTCGCGGAAACCCGTGAAGTCGTGGCTGCCAGTCCGGCACAACCGCGTGCGACCAGGGAAGCGGGTGCGTGGACCGTGCCCACAGTGCGTTGCTTCTCTTGCGAGACTCAGGTCACACCAATGACGGTGCACGCTGAGTGCCAGACCCAATCCGTGTCTGCGCCTTCGTCCGCGACAAAGTCTACGTCTACGTCTATGCCTACGCTTACGCCTACGCCTACCTCTGCGTCGGCATCAGCAGCACCAGTGGAGTCCTCTCAAGTGACGCCGGTTGAGGCGCATGTGGTGTCGAAGGCAGCAGAGCTCCCAGTCTCGGTGTCCGATGCAGTCAAGTCCGTTGTGATGATGAGTACAGCATCAATGACCGGCTCACCTGTCACTGCACCGCGCTTGCACACTGCCCCCGTGTATGCCGCCTTCGAAGGCGCAGACTACGCCGCCTTGCTACGGGCGCGAAGGGACGTGGAAGTGGTTACCGACCGCAGAGTGGAGCAGCACCTTCTGCACCCCCTCGGCGACACACCAGAGGTGAACATTGCGTCTATGGCCGGTGCCGCTGTCACCGAGGCCATCCAAACAGAGGCAGTGAGTCGGCTCGACAGTGAGACGCAGGTCGCGCATCTATTCGCCCACTGTCAGTGTCAAACCTCGAGACCACTGAAGTCAACTGCCGTCTCGCCAGTGTTTGCCGAGTCTCCGCGACGGGTGTCGGCGCCCCTGTCGACAGTGGCGAGTTGTGTGCCAATGTACACGTCTCCACCGGTTGTTAGCACCCTCATTTCTACTGCCGTTATGTCTGCGCACCCGGTCGACTCGGTTGGAGCGTGCTGGACGAGGCCTCGTGTCACTTGTGATGCGGCCGTGGAGACGAGCAAGGCGAGGATGGAAAGCGCGACAGCGACGAGAGGTGAGGAGCTCGTTTGCGAGAGGACGGTGCTCGCGGAAACCCGTGAAGTCGTGGCTGCCAGTCCGCCACAACCGCGCGCCACCAGGGAAGTGGGTTTGGGGACCGTGCCCATGGCGCATTCCTTCTCGTGCGAGACTCAGGTCACACCAATGACGGTGCACGCTGAGTGCCAGACCCAATCCGTGTCTGCGCCTTGGTCCACGACAAAGTCTACGTCTACGTCTACGTCTACGCTTGTGTCGCCATCAACAGCAGCAGTGGAGTCTTCTCAGGTGACGCCGGTCGAGGCGCATCTGGTGTCGAAGTCAGCAGAGCTCCCGATCTCGGCGTCCGATGCAGTCAAGTCCGTTGTGATGATGAGTACAGCATCAATGACCGGCTCACCTGTCACTGCACCGCGCTTGCACACTGCCCCCGTGTATGCCGCCTTCGAAGGCGCAGACTACGCCGCCTTGCTACGGGCGCGAAGGGACGTGGAAGTGGTTACAGACCGGAGTGTGGAGCAGCGCCCTCTGCGCCCCCTCGGCGACGCACCAGAGGTGAACATTGCGTCTATCGCCGGTGCCACTGTCACCGAGGGCATCCAGACAGAGGCAGTGAGTCGGCTCGACAGTGAGACGCAGGTCGCGCATCTATTCGCCCACTGTCAGTGTCAAACCTCGAGACCACTGAAGTCAACTGCCGTCTCGCCAGTGTTTGCCGAGTCTCCGCGACGGGTGTCGGCGCCCCTGTCGACAGTGGCGAGTTGTGTGCCAATGTACACGTCTCCACCGGTTGTTAGCACCCTCATTTCTACTGCCGTTATGTCTGCGCACCCGGTCGACTCGGTTGGAGCGTGCTGGACGAGGCCTCGTGTCACTTGTGATGCGGCCGTGGAGACGAGCAAGGCGAGGATGGAAAGCGCGACAGCGACGGGAGGTGAGGAGCTCGTTTGCGAGAGGACGGTGCTCGCGGAAACCCGTGAAGTCGTGGCTGCCAGTCCGCCACAACCGCGCGCCACCAGGGAAGTGGGTTTGGGGACCGTGCCCATGGCGCATTCCTTCTCGTGCGAGACTCAGGTCACACCAATGACGGTGCACGCTGAGTGCCAGACCCAATCCGTGTCTGCGCCTTGGTCCACGACAAAGTCTACGTCTACGTCTACGTCTACGCTTGTGTCGCCATCAACAGCAGCAGTGGAGTCTTCTCAAGTGACGCCGGTCGAGGCGCATCTGGTGTCGAAGTCAGCAGAGCTCCCGATCTCGGCGTCCGATGCAGTCAAGTCCGTTGTGATGATGAGTACAGCATCAATGACCGGCTCACCTGTCACTGCACCGCGCTTGCACACTGCCCCCGTGTATGCCGCCTTCGAAGGCGCAGACTACGCCGCCTTGCTACGGGCGCGAAGGGACGTGGAAGTGGTTACAGACCGCAGAGTGGAGCAGCACCTTCTGCACCCCCTCGGCGACACACCAGAGGTGAACATTGCGTCTATGGCCGGTGCCACTGTCACCGAGGGCATCCAGACAGAGGCAGTGAGTCGGCTCGACAGTGAGACGCAGGTCGCGCATCTATTCGCCCACTGTCAGTGTCAAACCTCGAGACCACTGAAGTCAACTGCCGTCTCGCCAGTGTTTGCCGAGTCTCCGCGACGGGTGTCGGCGCCCCTGTCGACAGTGGCGAGTTGTGTGCCAATGTACACGTCTCCACCGGTTGTTAGCACCCTCATTTCTACTGCCGTTATGTCTGCGCACCCGGTCGACTCGGTTGGAGCGTGCTGGACGAGGCCTCGTGTCACTTGTGATGCGGCCGTGGAGACGAGCAAGGCGAGGATGGAAAGCGCGACAGCGACGGGAGGTGAGGAGCTCGTTTGCGAGAGGACGGTGCTCGCGGAAACCCGTGAAGTCGTGGCTGCCAGTCCGCCACAACCGCGCGCCACCAGGGAAGTGGGTTTGGGGACCGTGCCCATGGCGCATTCCTTCTCGTGCGAGACTCAGGTCACACCAATGACGGTGCACGCTGAGTGCCAGACCCAATCCGTGTCTGCGCCTTGGTCCACGACAAAGTCTACGTCTACGTCTACGTCTACGCTTGTGTCGCCATCAACAGCAGCAGTGGAGTCTTCTCAAGTGACGCCGGTCGAGGCGCATCTGGTGTCGAAGTCAGCAGAGCTCCCGATCTCGGCGTCCGATGCAGTCAAGTCCGTTGTGATGATGAGTACAGCATCAATGACCGGCTCACCTGTCACTGCACCGCGCTTGCACACTGCCCCCGTGTATGCCGCCTTCGAAGGCGCAGACTACGCCGCCTTGCTGCGGGCGCGAAGGGACGTGGAAGTGGTTACCGACCGCAGAGTGGAGCAGCACCTTCTGCACCCCCTCGGCGACACACCAGAGGTGAACATTGCGTCTATGGCCGGTGCCAGTGCCGGTGCCGGTGCCGGTGCCGCTGTCACCGAGGCCATCCAAACAGAGGCAGTGAGTCGGCTCGACAGTGAGACGCAGGTCGCGCATCTATTCGCCCACTGTCAGTGTCAAACCTCGAGACCACTGAAGTCAACTGCCGTCTCGCCAGTGTTTGCCGAGTCTCCGCGACGGGTGTCGGCGCCCCTGTCGACAGTGGCGAGTTGTGTGCCAATGTACACGTCTCCACCGGTTGTTAGCACCCTCATTTCTACTGCCGTTATGTCTGCGCACCCGGTCGACTCGGTTGGAGCGTGCTGGACGAGGCCTCGTGTCACTTGTGATGCGGCCGTGGAGACGAGCAAGGCGAGGATGGAAAGCGCGACAGCGACGAGAGGTGAGGAGCCCGTTTCCGAGAGGACTGTGCTCGCGGAAACCCGTGAAGTCGTGGCTGCCAGTCCGGCACAACCGCGTGCGACCAGGGAAGCGGGTGCGTGGACCGTGCCCACAGTGCGTTGCTTCTCTTGCGAGACTCAGGTCACACCAATGACGGTGCACGCTGAGTGCCAGACCCAATCCGTGTCTGCGCCTTCGTCCGCGACAAAGTCTACGTCTACGTCTATGCCTACGCTTACGCCTACGCCTACCTCTGCGTCGGCATCAGCAGCACCAGTGGAGTCCTCTCAAGTGACGCCGGTTGAGGCGCATGTGGTGTCGAAGGCAGCAGAGCTCCCAGTCTCGGTGTCCGATGCAGTCAAGTCCGTTGTGATGATGAGTACAGCATCAATGACCGGCTCACCTGTCACTGCACCGCGCTTGCACACTGCCCCCGTGTATGCCGCCTTCGAAGGCGCAGACTACGCCGCCTTGCTACGGGCGCGAAGGGACGTGGAAGTGGTTACAGACCGCAGAGTGGAGCAGCACCTTCTGCACCCCCTCGGCGACACACCAGAGGTGAACATTGCGTCTATGGCCGGTGCCAGTGCCGGTGCCGGTGCCGCTGTCACCGAGGCCATCCAAACAGAGGCAGTGAGTCGGCTCGACAGTGAGACGCAGGTCGCGCATCTATTCGCCCACTGTCAGTGTCAAACCTCGAGACCACTGAAGTCAACTGCCGTCTCGCCAGTGTTTGCCGAGTCTCCGCGACGGGTGTCGGCGCCCCTGTCGACAGTGGCGAGTTGTGTGCCAATGTACACGTCTCCACCGGTTGTTAGCACCCTCATTTCTACTGCCGTTATGTCTGCGCACCCGGTCGACTCGGTTGGAGCGTGCTGGACGAGGCCTCGTGTCACTTGTGATGCGGCCGTGGAGACGAGCAAGGCGAGGATGGAAAGCGCGACAGCGACGGGAGGTGAGGAGCTCGTTTGCGAGAGGACGGTGCTCGCGGAAACCCGTGAAGTCGTGGCTGCCAGTCCGCCACAACCGCGCGCCACCAGGGAAGTGGGTTTGGGGACCGTGCCCATGGCGCATTCCTTCTCGTGCGAGACTCAGGTCACACCAATGACGGTGCACGCTGAGTGCCAGACCCAATCCGTGTCTGCGCCTTGGTCCACGACAAAGTCTACGTCTACGTCTACGTCTACGCTTGTGTCGCCATCAACAGCAGCAGTGGAGTCTTCTCAAGTGACGCCGGTCGAGGCGCATCTGGTGTCGAAGTCAGCAGAGCTCCCGATCTCGGCGTCCGATGCAGTCAAGTCCGTTGTGATGATGAGTACAGCATCAATGACCGGCTCACCTGTCACTGCACCGCGCTTGCACACTGCCCCCGTGTATGCCGCCTTCGAAGGCGCAGACTACGCCGCCTTGCTACGGGCGCGAAGGGACGTGGAAGTGGTTACAGACCGGAGTGTGGAGCAGCGCCCTCTGCGCCCCCTCGGCGACGCACCAGAGGTGAACATTGCGTCTATCGCCGGTGCCACTGTCACCGAGGGCATCCAGACAGAGGCAGTGAGTCGGGCTCGACAGTGAGACGCAGGTCGCGCATCTATTCGCCCACTGTCAGTGTCAAACCTCGAGACCACTGAAGTCAACTGCCGTCTCGCCAGTGTTTGCCGAGTCTCCGCGACGGGTGTCGGCGCCCCTGTCGACAGTGGCGAGTTGTGTGCCAATGTACACGTCTCCACCGGTTGTTAGCACCCTCATTTCTACTGCCGTTATGTCTGCGCACCCGGTCGACTCGGTTGGAGCGTGCTGGACGAGGCCTCGTGTCACTTGTGATGCGGCCGTGGAGACGAGCAAGGCGAGGATGGAAAGCGCGACAGCGACGAGAGGTGAGGAGCCCGTTTCCGAGAGGACTGTGCTCGCGGAAACCCGTGAAGTCGTGGCTGCCAGTCCGGCACAACCGCGTGCGACCAGGGAAGCGGGTGCGTGGACCGTGCCCACAGTGCGTTGCTTCTCTTGCGAGACTCAGGTCACACCAATGACGGTGCACGCTGAGTGCCAGACCCAATCCGTGTCTGCGCCTTCGTCCGCGACAAAGTCTACGTCTACGTCTATGCCTACGCTTACGCCTACGCCTACCTCTGCGTCGGCATCAGCAGCACCAGTGGAGTCCTCTCAAGTGACGCCGGTTGAGGCGCATGTGGTGTCGAAGGCAGCAGAGCTCCCAGTCTCGGTGTCCGATGCAGTCAAGTCCGTTGTGATGATGAGTACAGCATCAATGACCGGCTCACCTGTCACTGCACCGCGCTTGCACACTGCCCCCGTGTATGCCGCCTTCGAAGGCGCAGACTACGCCGCCTTGCTACGGGCGCGAAGGGACGTGGAAGTGGTTACAGACCGGAGTGTGGAGCAGCGCCCTCTGCGCCCCCTCGGCGACGCACCAGAGGTGAACATTGCGTCTATCGCCGGTGCCACTGTCACCGAGGGCATCCAGACAGAGGCAGTGAGTCGGCTCGACAGTGAGACGCAGGTCGCGCATCTATTCGCCCACTGTCAGTGTCAAACCTCGAGACCACTGAAGTCAACTGCCGTCTCGCCAGTGTTTGCCGAGTCTCCGCGACGGGTGTCGGCGCCCCTGTCGACAGTGGCGAGTTGTGTGCCAATGTACACGTCTCCACCGGTTGTTAGCACCCTCATTTCTACTGCCGTTATGTCTGCGCACCCGGTCGACTCGGTTGGAGCGTGCTGGACGAGGCCTCGTGTCACTTGTGATGCGGCCGTGGAGACGAGCAAGGCGAGGATGGAAAGCGCGACAGCGACGGGAGGTGAGGAGCTCGTTTGCGAGAGGACGGTGCTCGCGGAAACCCGTGAAGTCGTGGCTGCCAGTCCGCCACAACCGCGCGCCACCAGGGAAGTGGGTTTGGGGACCGTGCCCATGGCGCATTCCTTCTCGTGCGAGACTCAGGTCACACCAATGACGGTGCACGCTGAGTGCCAGACCCAATCCGTGTCTGCGCCTTGGTCCACGACAAAGTCTACGTCTACGTCTACGTCTACGCTTGTGTCGCCATCAACAGCAGCAGTGGAGTCTTCTCAAGTGACGCCGGTCGAGGCGCATCTGGTGTCGAAGTCAGCAGAGCTCCCGATCTCGGCGTCCGATGCAGTCAAGTCCGTTGTGATGATGAGTACAGCATCAATGACCGGCTCACCTGTCACTGCACCGCGCTTGCACACTGCCCCCGTGTATGCCGCCTTCGAAGGCGCAGACTACGCCGCCTTGCTACGGGCGCGAAGGGACGTGGAAGTGGTTACAGACCGGAGTGTGGAGCAGCGCCCTCTGCGCCCCCTCGGCGACGCACCAGAGGTGAACATTGCGTCTATCGCCGGTGCCACTGTCACCGAGGGCATCCAGACAGAGGCAGTGAGTCGGCTCGACAGTGAGACGCAGGTCGCGCATCTATTCGCCCACTGTCAGTGTCAAACCTCGGAGACCACTGAAGTCAACTGCCGTCTCGCCAGTGTTTGCCGAGTCTCCGCGACGGGTGTCGGCGCCCCTGTCGACAGTGGCGAGTTGTGTGCCAATGTACACGTCTCCACCGGTTGTTAGCACCCTCATTTCTACTGCCGTTATGTCTGCGCACCCGGTCGACTCGGTTGGAGCGTGCTGGACGAGGCCTCGTGTCACTTGTGATGCGGCCGTGGAGACGAGCAAGGCGAGGATGGAAAGCGCGACAGCGACGAGAGGTGAGGAGCCCGTTTCCGAGAGGACTGTGCTCGCGGAAACCCGTGAAGTCGTGGCTGCCAGTCCGGCACAACCGCGTGCGACCAGGGAAGCGGGTGCGTGGACCGTGCCCACAGTGCGTTGCTTCTCTTGCGAGACTCAGGTCACACCAATGACGGTGCACGCTGAGTGCCAGACCCAATCCGTGTCTGCGCCTTCGTCCGCGACAAAGTCTACGTCTACGTCTATGCCTACGCTTACGCCTACGCCTACCTCTGCGTCGGCATCAGCAGCACCAGTGGAGTCCTCTCAAGTGACGCCGGTTGAGGCGCATGTGGTGTCGAAGGCAGCAGAGCTCCCAGTCTCGGTGTCCGATGCAGTCAAGTCCGTTGTGATGATGAGTACAGCATCAATGACCGGCTCACCTGTCACTGCACCGCGCTTGCACACTGCCCCCCGTGTATGCCGCCTTCGAAGGCGCAGACTACGCCGCCTTGCTACGGGCGCGAAGGGACGTGGAAGTGGTTACAGACCGGAGTGTGGAGCAGCGCCCTCTGCGCCCCTCGGCGACGCACCAGAGGTGAACATTGCGTCTATCGCCGGTGCCACTGTCACCGAGGGCATCCAGACAGAGGCAGTGAGTCGGGCTCGACAGTGAGACGCAGGTCGCGCATCTATTCGCCCACTGTCAGTGTCAAACCTCGAGACCACTGAAGTCAACTGCCGTCTCGCCAGTGTTTGCCGAGTCTCCGCGACGGGTGTCGGCGCCCCTGTCGACAGTGGCGAGTTTGTGTGCCAATGTACACGTCTCCACCGGTTGTTAGCACCCTCATTTCTACTGCCGTTATGTCTGCGCACCCGGTCGACTCGGTTGGAGCGTGCTGGACGAGGCCTCGTGTCACTTGTGATGCGGCCGTGGAGACGAGCAAGGCGAGGATGGAAAGCGCGAACAGCGACGAGAGGTGAGGAGCCCGTTTCCGAGAGGACTGTGCTCGCGGAAACCCGTGAAGTCGTGGCTGCCAGTCCGGCACAACCGCGTGCCGACCAGGGAAGCGGGTGCGTGGACCGTGCCCACAGTGCGTTGCTTCTCTTGCGAGACTCAGGTCACACCAATGACGGTGCACGCTGAGTGCCAGACCCAATCCGTGTCTGCGCCTTCGTCCGCGACAAAGTCTACGTCTACGTCTATGCCTACGCTTACGCCTACGCCTACCTCTGCGTCGGCATCAGCAGCACCAGTGGAGTCCTCTCAAGTGACGCCGGTTGAGGCGCATGTGGTGTCGAAGGCAGCAGAGCTCCCAGTCTCGGTGTCCGATGCAGTCAAGTCCGTTGTGATGATGAGTACAGCATCAATGACCGGCTCACCTGTCACTGCACCGCGCTTGCACACTGCCCCCGTGTATGCCGCCTTCGAAGGCGCAGACTACGCCGCCTTGCTACGGGCGCGAAGGGACGTGGAAGTGGTTACAGACCGGAGTGTGGAGCAGCGCCCTCTGCGCCCCCTCGGCGACGCACCAGAGGTGAACATTGCGTCTATCGCCGGTGCCACTGTCACCGAGGGCATCCAGACAGAGGCAGTGAGTCGGCTCGACAGTGAGACGCAGGTCGCGCATCTATTCGCCCACTGTCAGTGTCAAACCTCGAGACCACTGAAGTCAACTGCCGTCTCGCCAGTGTTTTGCCGAGTCTCCGCGACGGGGTGTCGGCGCCCCTGTCGACAGTGGCGAGTTGTGTGCCAATGTACACGTCTCCACCGGTTGTTAGCACCCTCATTTTCTACTGCCGTTATGTCTGCGCACCCGGTCGACTCGGTTGGAGCGTGCTGGACGAGGCCTCGTGTCACTTGTGATGCGGCCGTGGAGACGAGCAAGGCGAGGATGGAAAGCGCGACAGCGACGAGAGGTGAGGAGCCCGTTTCCGAGAGGACTGTGCTCGCGGAAAACCCGTGAAGTCGTGGCTGCCAGTCCGGCACAACCGCGTGCCACCAGGGAAGCGGGTGCGTGGACCGTGCCACAGTGCGTTGCTTTTTCTCTTGCGAGACTCAGGTCACACCAATGACGGTGCACGCTGAGTGCCAGACCCAATCCGTGTCTGCGCCTTCGTCCGCGACAAAGTCTACGTCAATTACGTCTATGCCTCAGTCGCTATTCGCCTACGCCTACCTCTGCGTCGGCATCAGCCAGCCACCAGTTGGAGTCCCTCTCAAGTGACGCCCGCGGTTGAGGCGCATGTGGTGTCGAAGGCAGCAGAGCTCCCAGTCTGCGGTGTCCGATGCAGTCAAGTCCGTTGTGAGTGATGAGTACAGCATCAAT